>BRZM01000072.1:49976-214164 GCA_033238685.1 Lates japonicus | reverse complement strand
TAAATTTATTTGTTAAGTGATTTGCATCAGAATTAGTGGCGCCCCAGCAGGTTGCTGGTTGAAGTTGAACAGTGATGTTTTGTTTGGAAATCAGAACTTTCCTGAGCTCAGTCCATGTTGTTTTTAAACATGTAACTCACCTCCCGCTGTGATAAGGAAACGCTGGCAGAGCAGCAGAACAGAACAGGCTCGCCCCACAATCCTCTTTGTCATGTAAGAGCACAAGAGTTACATGTTTAATACATCTAGGGAGAGAGGCTTTCCACCGCAAATAAGAGAACCAGTCCCACATAGTTCTGTTGTAGATGTTTAATGCAATGAACAGTGTTGTAAACAACGCCCATGCTACCCCTATCTGCTTTTATTTTGGTCGACAACCCACAACTGATTGAATTTATTGAACTATATTTAATAACAAGATAACGATCTTTATCATTTCAGAGAATGGTGTAAGAGGGGTGGAACTTTCCAGAACTTAACTGGAATTTATGGGAATTAACTTAACTGTATAGCTTATGTTTATTGTTACTTCAGAGTGGAGATAACATCTGGATAGATTGTACATTTTTTACATTATTGTAGTGTTCGCTTTAATATGGCAGCATTGTGTTTAAGATCATATTCATAGGAGGTGACAGTGATAATCATTCATTCAGTTCTGTGTAGATACATTTTACATTTGCTATAAGCTAATGTCAGTCTTTTCATTGATTTGTGAAGGTGTTATAAAGAAAACATTTAGTCAGTGCTTCAGATTTATGTTATGATATTCACATGAAACCAGTTTCATTTCACACCCACAGCAGCATGAATTAGATTCAGTACCTTGTCATTGCAGTGTGTATTCCTTCTTGTTTTCCTGTTTGATTGACACTGTAGTGAAATGAACATTTATCAGCAAACAATCCACTGCACCAGTTGCATGATCACTCATTAAACATTTGTAAAACCTTCTGTAAAACTCGCTTTGCAAACAAGCTAATGGAACGGAAAGTCCACCCATATATTTTAATGTGCACAGGCCCTGGGGAGAATCCTCTTTATTAATCAAAGGCCGAATGATAACATCACATTATATTTCTATGTCTGTTTGTCTGTGCTTGACAGTCCCAGTCTGTTTATATAAGCAGCTCTCATAAGGTCACAGCTAAAAGCAAGTCACACCAAACAAAAAACATTTAGCATTTCAAAGGAAGAAACACGGAAGGAAGATATAAATACAGTAGAGAGAGCAGAAAGAAAACATTAGCACTCTTTATAATTCTGGTCATTAATGACCGGAATTATAAAGAGATCATGAATAAGTCTAATTTGTTAAAGAGAGTATTAGGGGGAAGTGTGTCTGATAATGTACCAATATCATCATTCAGATTAAACATGCATGGATTATTGACCAGCTGATATCAGCATCTCTTCATCACATAGACATCTGATTTATAAAACAGTGATGTCCAAGTAAAAGCTGTTATCTGTTATTTTCTTAATAAAGCTGCACTAATCACAAAGTGAAGCAATACATGAATGAACCAGATAATGTGGAGGAGGAGATAGAAGGTTTAAGACAGCTCAGATGTGGATGATTGTGCAGATTATTGAAAGTCAGTATGAGGAAAATTAATTAATACAGTTTGATAAAGAATAAATGGTCCCATTAAGTAAGTTTTTAAAAGCAGTTAGCAATACTAATACATTAAGCTATTTTTAAGCTTTTATGAAGCTGTCAGAATTTTTGAGGAGAACATCTTTTAGAATATTTAAGCCTCTGAAAGTAAAATACACTGAAAAAATATATAATTTACTTTCTGCTGTTAACTTCCTGGAAGGAAGCCAGCTCAAAAGGTCTGGCTCCAAAAACTGCAGTGCACCCTGGGAATGTTTTGGGGCATGACATACCTTAGCCAATTGATGGAGGTGGCTCAGTTAGGTTTAAATACAAAATTATTTTTCAGTAAGATATTGTGAGTGAAAATATGCTTGACCAGATTGTAGCGGATGCAGAGCCAGTCCAGTCACCACCACCTACTGCTGTTCCCTGTCAGCTCTACATAATGACAGAGTGATAGCTGCTGAGTAGCATACCCTGTCAAACATTAGCATTATTCAAACATGACATGCTCCGACGTAAGCCTCTGTGTACCTGTGTGTGAACTTTACTATGGGCAGGCAGGTGCAGCTTTACGTTTAACATACAGATGTCGAGTAAGATGTTCACGGGCTACTTCACACATGGGAGGTGTTACTGTAATAAGATCAGGTAAGGTAATGTTTGACAGAGCTTCTGAGAAGTGTGTTTTATGTTTTTGGTCCAGATAAACAACTTTTAACAGCAGTTCACATTAATAGCAATTCCCTGCTTAACTGGTTGTACTCCAGTTAAAGGAATAATTTGACATTTTGTTAAACACCCTTATTTGCTTTCCTGCTGAGAGATGAGAAGATCAGTATGGAGAGTATCTATGTCCCAAATGTTCCTAAAGTCCTATGTTCCCCAGTTCTCTATTCATCAACCCTCCTGTTGTGTTTGGGTCAAATGAAACCCATTTCAAGTTAAGATAGTTTTTCATTGGAACAAGGCAATATTAACACACAACTCAATCCCTAACCCTACCCCTAAACCATTTGGTAAGTTCCCTCAAGTGTAGGCCCGTTACATTGAGAATAGAGCACGTCAGGCATGGCTAGCTGATGCTAGATGTTTAGTGTAGTGCAGAAACAAGACTGGTACATCTAACTCTCAGCATGAATTAGCTTATTTACAAAGATTTAACTGCTCCTTTGAAGTGCTGTACAGTTTAATTTGAAGAAATAAAGTTCTCAAACAAAACTCTATATAATGATAAATAGTATCACTTAAAAACATAGGTGCAGTGTGAATATTTTCTGCCATGACTGTTGTGTTTATCACTTGATTTAGTGTGAAATGTTCTGGACAGATTGTGCATGACATCCATTATCTTCATGTGTGTTACGACCATCTTAATCCTTCCACTTAGCCCGCACAGCTTCCTCACTGGACAGCATGCAGAGCAGTTGATTTCAGTCTGAGCTGTCCTGTTCAGATAAAACTGAAGCAGAGTTTGGCTTTAGGTGACACAGAACCTCACCTCCAGCTCAAGTTTTTTTGTCTGTAATCCTCCCTAGAATAAAATTAGTAGAGTAGAACTGAGTTGAATGAATGAATGAAAATGTAATCGAGCCTCATGCTGCTTCTTTAATAACAAGGCGTACACCTTGCTACAACAGCAGTGAGGCAAACACCATCAGTCCACCAACTGGAAACACAACCTTGGCAGCAAAGTATTACACTGATATGCATAATGCATCTCTACAAACAGCCAATAAAACAGCAGAGCTCGAATGGTGTTTTATCTTCTGTTCTCTTGCTCCTCTTGTCATTTGTGACCGGGCGGGGGGCGGGGGGGGCAGGCAGACCTCAACTGTGTGTATGTGTGTGTGTGTGTGTGTGTGTGTGTGATATCCTGATGCGATGCTGGAGATCCATCCCCGCTGACACCCACCCAGCTTTCTTGGGAGCCAATTAGCCATCGCTGGGCTCAGCTTTGACGACTGTGGAGCCGCAGCAGATTCATTTATACACGATTTCTTCTCTCTGCTCCTAATGAAGGAGCTAGGATGAGAGGAAAGAGAGGGAAGAGGGGAGGAGAGAGGAGGAGCAGCATATATACATTTGTATGCAGATCTGTAGGGGTTCAGTCCCAAATGAGAAACTGAAAACTGAGAAATCATATAAATAACGTGAAAGCAAAATACCATACATGCTCACCTCAGTTAATGAGTCAAAGTCCTTCACATGCAAACAAAACACAAACACTTCGTGTGGCTGCTACTTTTTTCTTGTTATGTCAACTCAGTGTCACACATGCCTGTCCACACAGTCCCTCCCTCTTTATTTACTTTCATTTGAAAAGCTATCAGGTTCTGTTTGCTGTATCATACATCTGTTCCCACACTGAGAGCTCAAGCACACAGGGTTTGACATTTTTTGACAAGAAGAATGTCTCCACCCTGGATGTTTAAAGAACAGGTAAACTGTTTTCATTTCCTAAGCTATACAGTAGACATTATATAATGTGTCTGTACACTGTGTGATGATAGCTAAAATACACAAGTTTAACTAACTGGCACGCACTAGTTTTGCATGTCAGAAAACTAGAACTGAAACATCAAGTAGAAAGTGCTCAAGCCTGAAAATAATGCACCCAATATAAAAAGGTTACTCTTCTTCAGCCCTTTTATTACTGTCATAATCCTGGTCTCCTTTGAAAGGCAACTTTAACCTTTACAACCAAAAAGTCAGACTGATGTGTGAATGAGTAATATGTCAAGGTTGTGTGAAGATGGAGTCCAATAGAGACCAAAACATACCTAAAGTAGGACTACCATGTCTAGTCCACTAAATGAAACGACAAAATGTGTTGTTGGTCCATGTGCTGCAGTACAACACACAAAGCATTTTCTGATCTGATTAGCAGGGTGACATCATTTGTCTGTGCCTTCCAAAAGCATTACTGTCACTGTTTTATGATGTAACAACTCTATAGTTAGGTTGGGTAAAGCACAGAAACAACTTAGTTAAGTTAAGAGAAAGCTTGCTCATGCTTTTACATAATTGTTTATTTTTTAAACCGCGTCCCTAAACTTGTGCCTGAACCAAACTTAACCGTAACCATAGTATTGTTACATTATAAAATAGGCACAGACCGATGATGTTGTTCTGCTGATAGGGACGTCAGATCAGAAAATGCTTCATGTGTTGTACAAATGTGGACCTCACACTGGGAGACCCCATGTCTGTGAGTGGACGCATCACTTCTTTTTCTGCCACAAGAGAATACAAGCAAATAGGCTTCGACTTTTGTGGTCAATTAACTCCTTTTTAATCAAATTAAGAGTGGAACAGTACGTGCAACATTGTTTTACAGATCATTTTTACTATCAGTTGTTGACACTGTTTCCATGCTGCATCTCTGCAGATCTCTGGTACCATAGAAAAAAAACCTACTCCTGATTTGTATTCAAGGCTCGTTCATGTGTGCTTAAGTATTTGCGAGGGAATGAGAAGGCAGCATTTGTTTCTGTTTTCATTTTGGTCAGGGTGATGGCAGGGGAGTGGATGATTGTGCCTTCAGCATAGAGAGAGCCACTGAATGTAGATGAAACAATGAAGGGAGGAAAAAGAGAGGATGAAGAGGAAGGAAGCTTGAGAGGACTGGAGGAGGAGAGAAAAGAGAGGGGGTTCAGCAGGGGAAAAGGAATACAGGGAAAGAATTGAGTTTACTGTTCTTGCAGCAGAAAGAAAAAGAGCGACTGAAAGAGGAAGCACAGAAAGAAACCACACGATGCTGTGTTTCTGCATGCAGGGCTTATGCGAGCTACTGGCCCCCAGTGAGTCTGGCTAAAAATAAACCTGGGAGGAGAGGAGAGGATTCCTCCCCTCTATCTATCTGCATCTTTCTCTCCTTTGTCTCCTCTTCATTCTCTCCTCACTGCAGGTGTGTGTTTGTGGATGGTTACACACTGTGGTTCGGCTCTGTGTTTGTTTTCAGCACATCCACAGCTCCCTCTCATTGGGAGGGATTGCTGCACAAACTAATAAGAACTAGAAAAGCAATTCCTCACAAAAAAACACCCCTGGACATTATCATCCATCACTGCAGTTAAACAGGAGAGGACCCTGCCAGTGTCCTGAACCACAGGAACATCCTTTATTTGTTCATGTACACAGATCTTCATCCTGCTGTCCGCATTCCTACTAAAAAAGACTTTCATCTCATCGTCAGCTCATGGGAATATATACGTGTCATATGCACATGTTACAGCACGTGATTGTGCAGAGAGAACTCATGTGTTCGACAGAGAGAGCGCGCAGCATTACAAAGGGAAACTCAGACATAAAATATATGTAATGTAGAAGAATAAAGAATAAAGAATAAACTCCCAGAGGCAGAAGCACTGGAGGGCACTGGAGTATATTTTTAGGTATAATCCAAACTCAGATCAGGCAGAAACTCATCACGATCATATAACACCAATGAAAAAATCCATCTTTTTGGCCATAGATAGGAGTAAGTGATGATTTAAGATGGATGTATGGCTGAAGAACAGCTCTTTTTGAAACAGACAATAAACGGCTGCCTGCCAACGGCAATCAGGAGTAGTAATTTTCTTTCCTTATGTGGATGTGTTTTGAATAAACAGCAAAAAATAGCCAAACTCATGTTTCATCTGTTGATACAAAGTCCTGTTTTATTCTCTTCCTCTCTGTTTTTTTTCCAGCTGTTTCCATCATGCGCCACAGTGCTTCAGCTTTCGGATTTGCTGTAAGTCTCCACTTCACTAAAGCTACGACAGCTATCACTACACTGTACACTGCAGTGAAGAGAATGTAAAGTGGGTTTTTTTGTTTTTTGTTTTCATTCTGTAGTTTGATGCCACACTGGATGTGCTGTCCTCTGTCATTGTGTTGTGGCGGTACAGCAACGCAGCAGCTGTTCACTCAGCACACCGCGAATACATGTGAGTACAATCACCTCTCAACCTATTTTCAAATCAAGTTTTGGATTTCTACATATACTTAAAATGCCTGAAAAGGTTTTTAATTATATAAATTTGGCACATTAAAACCACTAAAATAATATACTAAACAGGTAATGAATGACATCAATTCCATCAATTTACAATCACTTCTTTGGACAAAGACCAAAGAAATGATTGCCAGAATCAAGTAAATCTCGAAAGAAACTTATCATATGGTTATCATAACATTTTATTGCCTGGTTCTGTTTACACTGATCAATTCAGGGGGAAATAGTGTGATTTTAACAGCTTTGTTGTTAATGTCTTGTCATGTTGTATTAGAAGACTATGTACTTGCAGACACCCTTTATTTGTTCTAGCCTTTGTTTTGTCTTGCCTAGATGGTTTACATGCAGCTGTGAGAGCCAAACAAACCCAGAAAAGAGAAAGAGAAATTCATTACAATGTGTCCACAGTGTCTAATGTGTGTGTGTGTGGTCTGCTTTGTCCTGTAAAGGAGTGTGTCAAACAGCAGGTCTCTTCAGCTCGTCATTCTCGGCCCAGTGGGACCGATCGCAGACGGGCGCCTCACCTCTTATCTCTGCCTGGCTGAGAATAGTGTGTGTGTGTGTGTGGAGGTCTGGTGGACTTGTATAGCCTGTAGAATGGTGAAGGTGCTGGCAGCAGCAAGCAGGCGACTGAAAGATAAGAAAAGAAGACAGAGTGTAACCCAGTCGTCTGTCACTTTATTTCTGCTCAGTTGTATTAAGACGAGAGGATACATAGAAAACTTACTGAAATTACATAAACAACAGTAACTAGTTGATTTAAAAATGAATTACAAAACACAGTGAAATTCCACCAAACAAGCATCTGTTACTGAATGAATCAGATGAATGAAAAATCTTTGCCCTTACTGTCAGAGCATCTGGTAGATTCATACAGTGAATCTGTCAGTCCCAGACAGCACACACACACATATACAGTACACACACACACACACATTCAGGGGCTGAGACGTGTCGCAGTCTCAGAGGACTGACTGTTAATTGCTGTAGAGACGACAGATGAGATCACGTCCTCTGGAGATTAGATAGTAACAGACGGAAAAAGACATTAATTCAAAAGTCAATTCAAATATCTGACAGAGTGCAAATAATGAAACACCAGTTAGTAGCATCTGCTTCATATGAGGAAAATAAAACAACACTAGCTGTGGTTTTAATAGATATATAAAATATAGTATCTGAGTGTTAAATCATTACAATAATCCACTTGACAGCAGCCTTCATTATATCACTTCAGCAGCTAATTGGAAAATTTGGCCAAAGTTCAGGAAGCTGCTCAGACAGTAATTGGCTTCACCAAGAGACCAGGCTTCCTCCTGCGTCTCTCACACACACACACACACACACACACACACACACACACACACACATACACACACATACTCACACAACTCAACACACACATATATTTGTGCATAAATGTTCTCACAGAAAAGTGAGAATTACCTGCAAGCAACTAACACACCCACACACATAGATACAGATACAAGTTTACAACCACTTAATAAGACAGAGACTCTCTATATGTATATACTGTCAATGACCATGCGCACACATGCACACCATAACTGTTGCATGTTTGTTTGTTTGTTAACAGCCAGCAGCCTTCATCAGACTAGCTGAGAAAACTACTGATGCACAACCAGAGAAACAATGGCATTCCTAATTTTTTTTTCTGTTCGATGGGGGAGATTTGGCTGAATAGTGATGCCCAGGTACAGACCGGTTGCCAGGGTAACAAGCTCAAGATGTCAGAAAAAGACAAATTAGGCAGTTTGATTCCTATATGAAAATATGGAGATTTTTGGGAACAAAAACACCTTGATTCACACGACTGTGCCAGAGTTAGAATGAGACGGTGTTGTGCAGGTATTGATGTTAAAAAGTAACGTCATCCTCCTGTGGTATGATGGATATGTTGAAAAAGAGCCTGTGTTAAGCTTCAATAGTCTCTCTGCAGTTTTGTTGTTGTTGTGGAGGAAACAGCAGCGCAGATATATCTTGTCATTTTTACATCCATGGTGAACAAGAGCTCAGCTCAGAGTTGATACTGAACAGGATGGAAGGTTTTTGCAATGGTAATTTGTCTCCAGGCAAAATAAACTCCAAAATCTAGATGATTTGGTTTTAATTTTAATGTTAATTTTGTTGAGGCTATAGTGGGGTATCTCCGAAAGAACTTGTAGTTGGGAAATAAGTTTCTAAAATCTGTATATCTGTATGTGCTGTATATGAATTCCAAAGTAACTCTACATCCTGCTTACGTTGGGGGTCATGCAGGTCATACAGTTTCAGCACACAGAGGAAAATACATTATCACCTACTGTTGTAGCACTAATCAATATTTATGATTTTGAAATGCTCTTATTAGATGCATCTTATATGCAGTCTTTATTCTCATTTCAAGCCGGGAACAAAAACAAGAATTTGTAGAAAGGGAAGAGAAAAGTTTATCATACCACCGGCAGAAAGAGTTTCAAATCCAAAAAAAAGTTTACTTTTAAACGCAGTGTGCATTTGTAGATCTGTGTTGAGCTGGAGACTGTGACAGAATCAAACTCCATCCTAGACAGACAATCTGTGAAACCTACAGTTAATAGTCTGTAAATACTAGAGTACACAGAAGATATAGACATACAGGAAGCTTTTCAAAAGTGAAGGAAAAAACCTACATAAATAATAATGGCTGCATTCACGCCATGATGTGTGCATCTGTAAAATAGTTGTACATATGTTCAGACTATTTGGTATTTGTGTGTGAAACGCTAAGATTTCTGAGTACCCAAAATTACACACACAATCGTGTTTTCATTTCTAGACCATCATTTTGAGTCTAGTTTCACTCCATCCCGTGTATTTTCATAACAAATAGTTTGTTTCTTTTTTTTAAAAACATACCTATGTAATATTTATTAAGAAATTATCAAAATTTGATTGATAGTGACCAAACAACCCACAAAATAACCTGATGTTATTACCAAACTGCGCGACAGATATGTGACGTGACATTTTCCAGTTTCATATCAGCCAGAAGAGTAGAAATTAAGTATACAAATAAATAAAATTAATTTAACTTACAGAAAATACTGTGTTAATGTAAGACCCAATACTGGTGAAGTACGCTGATAGAGAATAGGTTTTACTCCTAAATATCAGCTTTAATGTCTTGTTGTGGTGGATTTGCTGCAGTGTACAGTATGTGTGGGGTTAGATCACCAGGGGAAAACAATGCCGTTTGTTAGAAATAGTAAAAGTGTGTAATAGGAGCAAAAGTGCACTCCTACATTCCACAAAAACCTGAAATCAAAGTGGAGGAGTTAACGACAGTCATGAACTCTATTCTACTGTGTAGTATACCAATTTAGTTTTTTAGGTACTAACGTGTGTGAAAGAGGTGGAACAGTGTTGTTGTTGTTGTTAGATGAAGAATGTCACAAATCCTGGTGCGGAAGACTCGGAGCTTCACACTCCTGAAACAGCTTCTATCACCGTTGCAGAATATCTCTCAGAAACGCTGTTTAGATATGAATGTATTGATGATGATAATACAACATGGGAACATTAGCTTGTTAGCTAAATTACTTTAGAGATATATATTGCTGCTCAGGCCTTTCAAGCTTAGGCTCACGATCTTATTCAAACTGCTGTAGCTTTGAGAAAATAATTGCTGTCAGTCTTAGGCCTCTCTAAATGCATTTTATTATTACATGCTTTACAGAATGACAGTATTCCATTGTTTCTACACATTGTGTGAAGTCATTTAATTGGGAAATAACATTTTCTTAAGCAGCCAACATTTGAACATAAGATCTTAAAAGCTGAAAATCTGAAACATATCACACCACACATAACGCCAAAGTCATTAATAGCATAATTAGATGTTTCCAGTCAACGTCAACCGTATGGATACTCAATTCCAGAAACACTTATTTGGGGCGTATTATTTAAACAAATAGAAGTCCCTTCCCAAAATGTACAAATGATTAAGTTGAATACATTTACATTGTTGGAAGTGTTGAACTATTTACACGTTACTGAAATCTTTACTAGCTGAGACATTTGGAGACAAGTTTTATGGTAACCTATTTATTAATGTTATGGGATACAATATATTATCTTAGAGTAATGCCATGTCTATCTCTTTATAATATGGGTTTAAGGTAAATGCAGCTATAGTATAAAGCTATTAAATGGGTCAATAACAGGGATATTGGAGCAGGTGTATACAACATGGTGCTGTTGGTTGTGTCAGGGAGGAAAAACCAGACTGATTAAATTAATGTCTCTGGGTTGTTTTTTTTGTGTACATACTACCATTTTTATTAGTATTGATTTGATTTCATTTAATTTACTTCTCCAAATTGATTTATTCACCAATCATTTCGTATTATTTCAACATGCTTATTGTGATTGTTATTAAGAATAGTAGAAGTACAGAAAGCAAGAAACATTGAGTAAATACTAAAAGAAAGACTGGATTTGGGGGCTGGCATGTAGACTGTGAAACTCTAAACTCATCACTGCACTTTAATCATATTTTATATAGTCTGGATCAGCTGCAGAACCAAAGTATACCATAATGAGAAATGCACATTTAACACCTTCAAATAGCCTTTGTAACTCACTCAGGCTCAAAATTCAATTAGTTTCTAGATCCTTTATTGATTTATTAAACCACCTGTGTTTTCATCTATTCAGAGAGGTAAGGAGACGGGTCTGATAGACAGCAAACACCACATAAAACAAAGGGCAGAAATGTATATAGATTGTGTTTTTCGGTTTCGACCTGCTCCTTCTGTCACATGCCGTTATACCTGGACTGGTTTCTGCACTGGCATTTGAGATATATATAGTCAACCATGAAGTCAAGCAGCCCTCCCCAGTATGCCGATGTTGGAAATAGGGTTTATTTTCACCTCCTCCTTCCTCCTAAGGAAAATGTCAATAAGGCAAGCAGCTGCCGGAGGATATGCAGGTGAGACAGAGAGGAGGAGTGGAGGAGATGTCGGCTTTTGTTCTTGATCGTTCCTGCTTGCCAATTCCTCTGAGCTCACCAATGTCAATAGCATCTTTTAAAACGGAGCTTTTACTATTCATATATCATCATTGGTTTGTGAAAACCTTTTAACTCCCAGCAGAGTTTTTCATATTGTAATGTAATCAGAAGTGCTGAGAGTAGAGAATATTACACAACATAAGTGGGCTTATGAAAGGCCACTGGAAAACCCTTAAAATACATGATCATCAGACTGAAGAAAAGACAAATTATAATTCCAAAGTCAGCTTATGTTAAATCTTATTTTCCAAAAACAAGTGAAAAGATAAATCAGTTCAGTAAAATTACTTTAAGCTGTTTCCAATTCAATTCATTTTATTCCAGGTGCTGTATTTTCTCCTATCAAGTTTAATCTTTTCTTGGCTAATTAGCATGTTGTATCTTATTTGTTTAATCCTTGCAAAAACCAAAAGGTAAAAATAAGAAGTTGTGGTTTTCTGACAAGTTATGTGCTGGAACTGTGCTTTAGTGGTGCTAGTATATAGATTTTTTTGTTTATTTGTTTGGTTTTTACTACAGAGCCTCGCTGGCTGATTCCCCCTGCTTCCACTCTTCATCCTAAGTTTAACTAACCAACTGACTTTTGCAAGTTTGGTGTACAAGCATAGGAGTTGTGTTGATCTTTTCGTGTAATTCTTAGCAGGAATATCTCTTTTTCCCAAAATGTCTCTTCCTTTGAGAATTTGGTTTAGTTCAGACAGGTGAGATTCAGGTTTTTCTAACTCACCCACTGTTCCCACTTGACCTGAACATTCAGAGCAGGTAATACCAGTGTAATTTCACTTTTAGCCATTATTACTCATGAAAGACTTAACTCCACTGAAAATTAATCTCCATAGCTCTTTCTCTGTCTGTCTCAGTCTGGTTTCTTGACATCCAGGTAGTTGTAGATGATATGTTTCTTCACTTTCCTGACTTTTCCACCTCTAAAAAGCAGAACAGCGTGTACTATTTTCATATTCTGTACAGGGATCTGGTTGTCAAATGAAAATGCCAAACACTCTGTTCACATTCAGGGCAGAGTCTGTTTGTTATGAGCTCTATCTCTCATTCTCTCATTCTCTGTGTGTGTTTCCCTCTCCCATGGGCCAAAATGCCAACCCACCCACTCTGAATCTTGATCAGAAGGTCACTGAGGGGGTTCCCCATGATAACAGACTGAGAGTCACAGTAAGCCATCTATCACTGAAACTTCCTGGAAGCACAACTTTTCAAATAAGACTCCAAGACATTTAGTTTGTCTATGTAGCAGATAAAATGTGCTCCAGCCAATTACATTATTGAGTTTTGAAGAATACAGCTACAGTGCAGTGTACTGTTCTGCAGATCAATAAAAATCAATAGAACGTATTTCTATAAATTCTATTCATTCCCCAAATCATGATAACAATAAAGACTGCTGTACCTCTGTTACAGCTGTGGCATGCAGATTTAAATATTGTAGGTTGAGTTATACCTACAATATAACTCATTATGTAAGCACATGTCTACTGAAATACTAAGTACATTCACCCATCTTTAATTCCTTTAATTAAAAGTTTATTGAAAATCTCACAGGATCCATTAAGTTGCCCCCACACACTGAACTGATCTACAAAAGAAACATATCTGTCACTTTTGACTGAATTTTGACTGTACCTAGTATTCTACCCATGCTGGTCTCTTGTATGGTCCATTCAATAGCTGTACCCCTTGTCCCTTGAGGGTGCAGGGAGCCAATCCCAGCTGTTTGGATGAGAGGTGGGGTACACCCTGGACAGATCACCAGTCTACCACAGGGGCTGCTGCTAAACAAATCTGAATCATTAGCATACAGGAAAAGCTCACAATTCCTGTGACCACTCCTGGATCTACATACTGAATGGCTACTTAAGTATGATTTACACCAGCTGACTACTAGTCTATTACACACAGCAGCTTCCAATTTATTGCATCAACTCAAATGGTTTTAAACGGTGGCAAATTATGAACAGATCCTCTTTGAAAAATATGTGTCTGTCTCAACTGTAATGAAACATTTGTCCTTGTTGCTGAAGAATATGTTCAGTATTTCAAAAATATGCTTTTTAGATTTTATTTTCACAGCTGAGTCACAGCACTGACTCAGGTCTATGCAGCATGCTGAGGTTTTCTCTCCATTTCGTCTTTGATGTCTGTGAGCTCGCCAAATTATCTTTTCATGGCTCCAAGGCCATAGTGCAATATTAATGCTGCCGCAGAGGCACTCAGTGCTCTGCAGCTCCCTTTCTCTTCTCTCATCCATCCCTGCTCTTTGTGCATCTACGTTTTAGGCATTTAGCTGAGATTCTTTCCAGCGAGACTCACAATAGGTGCAACAACAAAGTCATTAAATAAAAATTAAATAAGAGCTATGGGGAGCAAAGGAAAATGTTTTTGGAGTATAATTGGACTGAATGATGGAGAGTGGAGGTGATATGGATGACAGTGTTTTAATAGGAAGATGAGAAACTTCATTAGTGAGGAGGGAGAGCAGTTGTTGGTAGGTAGAGGGGGGTGTAGGGCTGCAGTATTGAGCTGTGGTTGTGGTTTGTTGACGCTGCTGTCTTGAGAAGTCACTGTGGTCTGAAGTAACCTGCAGTTTAATCAGCTGGGATGATAACTGATACAAAGGGTGTAGGTTTGGTTTCAGAGGGGATGCAATGAAATGCTGGTTACACTTCATAACTTCAGATACCTGTGAGTACAGGTGTGGCCCTGCAAGAGCTGGGGCTCTGACAATCAGTCTGTCAAAAGACATACAAATAATAAAACATAAAACATGATGATGAAATTCTTGCTTGTATTATTAATGCAATAAACCTCCTCACAACCACATTTATTTTCATTGCTAAAAACTCATAGATAGTCAGCAGTACATAATGTTGAATTTGCATTGCTAAAAAGAGTACAGTCCTTTACTGCATTATACTTGACTGATGTCCAGTTGTAACATCTTAAGTGAGAGGCAAAACCCGGGGCAAAAAAGTCTAAATATAACTTACAGCTGCTGTGAACCTGTTGTTATAACAGGAGGTGACTTAGACGTTTTTATCGGTACACCGGTAGAGTGACCAGGCAGGGAAGATTGTAAAATATAAGCAAACCATGATTCTTTTTCTCTGTCCATTTTTTCTCTCTCTCAGGATGACTTCCTTTTCAGCGTGTCCATCGTCAGCGGCTTGGTGTGCATCATTCTGGCTGTGATCAAGTTCATGCTTGGGAAAGTGCTCACAAGCCGAGCCCTTATCACTGATGGTAGGTGTACACACACGCTTAAACAGAGAGGACTTTCAGATCAAGACCGTGATCTTCAAAGTTGCATAGTTTTAGAAAAATTTCTAATAAGGTTAGTTAATTAGTAATGTTCTGTGGACCACAAGTGTCACATAAATAGTAATAAAACATGCAGACGTATGACATGGATGTGGGAAGGAGAAGGTGGTAGAGGAAGAATTGTACATTTGCATCTGCATATAACATACCATGTGACAGCCAATCAGTGAGCTTGTCACATCCCATGACTAATTTGCATAGTTTTGCCCGGTTTTACCAGTGCAAGGCCCAAGGTGTCATGAAAAGGCTAAATAGAGAGGTCATATGACTAAGCAAATTGAATAGCTAATGGAAAAAGTGAAGGCAGCAGGGAAATGAAAATGCAAATAAGAAAGGAAAAAGCCTCATTAAAATCTGTATTCTGTTTTTGTAAATTCCTTTTTAATTTGAACTATTTGTTGATGGATTAATATTTTGTATCTAAATTCTTTTTATAATTTCTCTTTTATTTGTCCATTAAATATCAAATAATTAATTACTTTATAATGAAGTCTATTTGTTGATACATAGATTAATAAATCAATCAATTTTATTGAGGCCTATTTGTATTGTACAGTTCGTTATTAATTAATGAAATGCTTTGTTACTATTTTACTATTTCACTTGTAGTCCTCCATATGTGCATGCTTGTTCTTTTAACTGTCTCACGTTGCCTGGTCACCTCAAATATATGTGGGAAGGATTTCTCTGCTCGTGTACAGTCATTTCCTAGTAACAGCATTAAAGTGTGACTTCCCTAGTGACACATTATTTGTATTACAGTACAAACCCACTCACATGTCTGTAACTCTCAGCTCTCTCACTTATTTAGTCACAGATCTTGGTCATCACATGGGTCAAGGTTTCATTTTGGTTTAACAAGATGACCTTTCAACAGACATCAGAGGCATTTCAGGAATCTATCACACCACTAGACACTTTATATGCTGCTCTGTACCACAGCAGTCAATATCACATGTCCGCCAGACTCTTAGCAGGTGTCTGAGGGAAGCCTGAACACAGCGAGGGCTGAATTCCAACACTGAGCCTTCAAAACCTATAACTCTGTATAAGGTGTTTTTACATCAAGTGTGTGTTTGTTTTCTTGTTCCAGGATTTAACTCACTGGTGGGGGGAATCATGGGGTTCTCCATCCTCATCAGTGCTGAAGTGTTTAAGCACGAGCCCAAGGTGTGGTACCTGGACGGGACAATAGGTGTCCTCATAGGCCTCATCATCCTCGCCTATGGAGTCAAGTAAGTTCTCAGTGGAGGTTATTAGAGGAATATAAGTAGTTATTTAGATGAGAGACAACAATATGTAGAGTTTATGGAGTTTGTATTGGCAAAAATATTACAGTTTCTTTTGTTTGCAGATGATACATTTGTTGTTCTAGAGATGATGTAAAGAAAACTAAAAACAGTAACAGTAATAGGAGAGCTGGCTGTTTTGGCCAAAGTATTCAAATCTATTATGAACTCAAAATGTTCAGTCTATTGACTCCAGAGCTTTTGATTCTGTTGATTATTGTTACTTATTATTTCTATTATAGAGATTAAATATTTCAGTAAGAACACATGAGCTTGGCTCTGTAATGTTTTAACGTGACTACGCTGCCATTTAAGACCAGTCTCTCTTGTAAAAGAGATCATATGTCCCAAGACAGAACTAAACGTTTTATACAAAAATAAAAAAGTAAAATCCTTAAGTCGCCTCTGAGGAAAAGGTTTTTATTTTCAGTCTGAAGATTGAAATCATTTCTGCTGATGGAGTGAGATTTTTTTTGCCTTAAGCAACAACCAAAACCAAATGAATTCATGTCTGCAGGGTCTCAGTATGTCTAATGGGATTCACAGCTTCACAGCTTTTTGAACTTGAGGCAATCAAAGTCTAAAAAGCTTCCTGCTGTCCTCCCACAGGCTGCTGCTGGACATGGTCCCGCGGATCCGACAAACCAGGAACTACGAGCGTTTTGAGTGACGGGACCGCAGAGGAAAAGAGGGAGAAGGGGGGGGGTTTGGGAGGGATGGAGGTGGGGGTAGGAGGGGAGGGGGCTGAGTGGACTGACAGGGGTAGGATGGGGACCACAGTCCCTCCACAGACAATCACACTCAGTCCTCGAGGTGCCAGCGGAGGCTTTGGTGTCTGTACAGTCGTCCCATTCACAGACTCGACCTGAGGGTCCAGGCGGACAGGATTAAACTCTCGGCACCTTTTAAGTGTTTTACAGTTTGCTGTACATAGAATATCTTTATCTGTCTTTTACCAGTGAGTGGGGCCGTCTGTTCTTTCATGCCTCCGTATTAATACATGAGAGTCAGAGAGATGAGCTCAGACTGCAGCGGACTGGAGACTTATGGACCCCGAGAGGCCATAACTCCATAAAAGCAACAGATTTTTGTACAGCGAGTTGATGTACCTCAGTTACACCTCATCGCCCTGTCAAAACACAGCAGTTTATTTTTCCCATGGTTCCTAGAGGCCTTTGCTCAGCTGTGCTATAAAATATTGCAGATCGCAGGTTGAAAGTGATTGATGTAGCTGATGTAGCAGTGGAGTATTAATGGTGTTTTACCTTTTTTATGACTAGGAGAGGATGTATCAATACTTGGCCCATTTGGCATCAGGAACAGGTACATAAGCACACACTCTCTATCTCTGCTGTGTCTCTCTCTCTCACACACACACAGGTTGCTGTTTACAATAGACTTGTGGTGGGAGCAGGAGAGACTAGAGTGGCCACAGCTTAATGAGATGGAGGAGGATAACAATCGTCATTTTTCATGTCATGACCTGACTCTACCTCCACCTCACTGTTAGAAAAGAAAAATAGCCCAAATTAGCCCAGTTTACTTCAGGGAGCCACTTTTATGTTTGTGAAGTTGGACTTAACATTATCATTTGACTCGTATACTTGCGCCATCTACTGACCTGTTGTACCTGCTGCATACCTTGAAAGGAGTCTCAGAGCAGTGCACCTCATCATAAGGTGAAAGAAAGTTTTTTAATGAAAGTTCAAGTTCTGCACACTTTCAGAGTGAAATAGATCTTTGTCAGACATCAAATTCACAACATGAAACATCTTAGAGCCAAACACACCAGAAACACACCATCTTCAGCTCCTCCAGTACGTCACACATCCATCCATTAATATCCAGTTGTTTATTTTAGTGAAGCTTAATCCAATAAATTCTGTTTGATGAGTAGAGCTCTTGTCACAGCAGGTGATCCAGTTTGTTTGTCCTTATATTAAGAGTTCTGGCCTTTGTGAGAACTTAGTGACAGAGGGGGATTTGATTATTGGTTTGTCCACTTCAACCAGTTTGGTCTGCAGCCATCACAGGTATATCTGTATTCAGACTGAGACTGAGACTGGTGAGGTAGTTACTGGAATCAGATTATCGGTGAGGCGGTTTCTTGGTAGTCTTGATGTCTGACAAACTCAGAGCTGTGTGCAAATGTGCAAGACTTCACTTTTTTCTTTTGCATGATTTTATCTTCCTCTTCATCTGTTTTAGACAATTAGACTGACTTTAGTACGTAATATGAAATATTTCAATATACTGTGAAGGATTCCACTTTCCAGCAATTTCAGTGCTGCTGTTTGAGTGTGGGAGGTTACTGAGAACACCAAACACCAAACCAACAGTTTTCTGAGCCGAGAGCTTGTTAAACTTTTGCTTCAGCTTTGTCACTTTTTCTGTATTTGTGTGTGATGTTCTGTTGTCTTGGCTCCACATCAGTGAAACTGGCTGCACTGATGGTTTATACAGGCAAGACTGGGAGCTATAAAGAGCTATTGATTCCCATATGGTTAACGGGAATCAACAAATCCCAGGAGCGTACAGCATTTTTCTTTTTATTATGAAACTCCTCCTCTCTATATGTCCGTATTGGGACAGAGCTCCAGGCTGAGAGAGCAGATTTTGATGTTTCAGCGCTATCTTGACAGGTACGAGAAGACACTGGGGATGAAGCAGATTAATCTTGCTTTATTGTTATTACTTCCTCAACTGAAACAATCAACTTCTCCCTCCACCTGAGACACTGTATCTGATAGAAATACGTCTTCTTTGTGACTGTTACTTCTGTTCTTTCTTTCATGAACTGAATTGTATTTTGATGATGTATATCACCATACTTTGTCATTCTTCAACTTTAATTTCTATCCTTGGCCAGTGATTGTACCAAGGTCTTGAAGGAAGAAAAAGTAACAGAAGGTGCAATAGTACCTGAGTCTCCTGCAGTAAACCAAGAGGCGAAAGAGCTGCCTCATCAGAATGCAGACAGGTGCACTTGGTTCGGACTTACTCGACCCTCAAACTGCCTTTTGACATCACAAACGCACTCTCAGATCGCCTTTCCCATCTGAAATAATTTCAAATTGACAGACTTGGAGACCCAAAACTGGAAGCTTGTCAGTCAGGACAGAAATACATACTTCATCCGCTCCTCTGAGATGGAGAGAAAAAATCATGTTCCCACACAACATACACACACATACACTCTACATGTAGAGCCCATTAGACACATTTTCACAGTGATGTCATAATGTTGTCAGCAGTAATGGTACTTGTTCATTTAGTGTGGTGATTTGCACAAGGACACTTTAGCAATATTTACCATCGATCAGGCTATGAGGCCCCTCTAGGTGCTCTAGCAGTGTAAGTAGTAATCTGTCCCCTGTATGGTACAAACCCTCTTTATTATGAAAATTACGCTCCACTGAATAAATAAATGTGAAGGATACAATGCACACTATCATCAGAACCCGACTAAATTAATACAAATGATGAAAGTTGTTCCATTATGGCCTAATGCCATGGTCCTAATTTATATCAGAACATTTCAAATTACAGATGTTGTCGAACTTGAATTAGTGTGTGTTGTGCAGCACTCATGCTGTTCATAAATTGACACATGTGGCTACCACTCAGCCCTATTTCAGGGCTTAATTTTTAATTTACATCTAATGTCTAGAAACGCCTAAGGAAATGCTGCACACCACTACAGATAAAAAAGACACCTAGACTAACAGGGATGAATTATGACACACATATTTGTAAATTAACAGCATAATGGATGCACCAAACCCACCACAGACATTTTAACAGATAGTGTAGAGATCCCAGGGGGAACGTGAGGTGGTAAAATAGTATCCAGAATTACTTGGAGTGCAGTCAGAGATGTTATTTACTTGGTGCCCTGCCACACCCTATTAGACATAACAGTCCATAACCCATGGAGTTTGGTGGGGAGCCAGAGCATGTTTCGATTGTCATAGTGGAGAAGGTGCTTGCCGATTGCCGACAACTTGCTGAGCACATATGCAAGGAAGCACAGGTGTAAACCCACAAGGAAAATAAACAAAAAAACATGTGGCAGCTATAATACCCTGCCTGTCCTCCAGCAGGAAACACCTGTAACATCACACGTCATTGGCTGCAATCAAAGCTTTGCACCTTGTATACACATAGTTAATGGCACCATGGGGATCTTAGCACTATTTCTATACATTTAAACTACTACTTAGTGAAGAAAAACAGGTGCCACTGAGGGTCTATATTATTTCAAGCCCAATTATCACAAAATTTGTTGTTATAAAACATTCCTCGGTCATCAGAAACAATGTTGGGCTAATTACTGTTTTTATTACAATATTAGCGCGTTCTGCTGTAGCTATTCTAATCCATTTCACTGATTATTTGTTGCACCTTCATTTGTTGTGTATGAATCGTCTTCCCTCATAAATCTGATAGTTACCACCTCCGTGATCATTCACAGAGGAGGCAGTAACCCTTTGTTCAATAAAATCAGCGAGGTGAAATACAACACAACATTTCAGCCATACCGAGTCAAGGTATATTACAGAGCGTTCACGCCAAAATATTCAGCTCATCTAAGACATCTGTGCTTCTGGCTTGACTTCTTGATATTGTGTATACTTTTAAAATGTTCAGCTTTTCTCCAAAGTTTTGCTGCTTAAACCTTACTCTTCAACTAACAGTTTAACTGCTTTTATCTCTCTTAACTGAGTTCAGCTGCTTTAAGTGATTACATTTCAGCGACACTTCACCTTTTCAGTGGTCAAACATTTAGCTTTGAAAAGAAAACTGATTCTTCAGCTTCTTTCAGCACCCCTGACTTCAACCACCCCTACCCTAGCCTAACTGCCACTTTAACTTCATTTAATATTTCAACTATTCAAATGTTTCAAATGCAAATTTTCAGTAGCCAACAATAGTCAATCTTACACTTGCAAGCACCTAGCAGCACCTTCTGAAATGTCTCAGCTCAATTTAATGAAACATCTGTGAGAGAAGGAGTCGATTTAATAACCCAATAATGCTCTACTTCAACCCAGCTCCTTCCTACATGTCAAATTCAGGTTTCTACTGTGGCACTCACCCTCCTCTTTAATGGCACAAGGGATTGCTTCATCAGGTCAGACAAGCACAGTAAAACTAAAGAAGGTTTAATGTTCAACTCAGCTCGGTTATCATCATGAGAGGGGTGAAGCACACTGCCGACTGTTTATGAGCCTGCAAGTGCAAGAGGTGATGGTTGCCCTTCCTGCTCTGCATATGCGCCAGCCTGGTGTGTGCGCGTGTGTGTCCCCGTCAGCTCGGCGATTTGTCTTTCAATTACGTCCTCTTGATGCTGCCAAGGGCCTGCAGCTCCCCTCTCTGTTCATCCTACTCGTTTCTCACCTTTCTCTGTGCTCCCTTCTGCCTCATCAAATGCTTTCTTCCACAATGAACTCTGAAAAACAGGTACACGGACTCATTTTACCTACATGCAGCACACTGATGAGGTGAGTCCAGGCAAAAGCCATTATGTCTAATTGGTTTCATTTATTAAGTCTTTACCAGTTAAATGTAGATGGCTTTACTTGAAATGGCAGCACAGTGCAGCATTGTTAACTTCCACCAGCCATCAACTGACAGTGAAACACGAGCTGGTTTGTATAGAGTGCGTATGTATGGAAAGAGACAAAAAGAAAATACAGGTAGTCACTCTCAGCTCCCTTGCTCTGCCTGTCTACTCCTCCGACTGGGTTGCTATGGAAACGGCTCCCTCAGAGCTGGTCTGGCCGTCTTATTTCGGCTCTCACCATCAACGCTGCCTCTTCAACAACAAAATAATTACTTGCCACCCTGGTTCTTTAATCCCTAGGAACTCTTTCTCTGTTGCATTTGCAGTCCTACTCATCCTTCAGGTCAGACAAGCGACCTCCTCCCTCATGTAGTTTTCAGCAAAATGAAAAAGAGTTTAATTTCACTAGAAATGAATGACCTCTGTGTTAATCACTGGTTTCTTACTCACAACTGTTGTCACACAGACAGGTGTAGACAACATAAAGGACCTGGTTTTGAAAGTCACTGCACTGACCACTTAGAAAAAATCTATATCAGAGCTGACACAATAAAATGATATGTGGGATTATAGATCGAATTTCTGTGTTTTTACTCACAACATCTGATTTTTACACTTCTGCTTCAGTAACCGTGTGTTATATGAGGCCCTGGAGCAGCCATAGTCTCTCCTGTTCTTCCCCAAAATCTCCACACAGTTAATTAGCTCACAGTCATTTATTATTGCAACATTCCAGCCAGATAGATAGATTTTTCATGATACAGGCTGGCACTGCTGACAGTAATGTCCAAACGAGTGTTGGACACGGGCCACATGTATTTTCCTGAGAAGGTTGTAATCAGTGGACGCTTTTTTTGGAACACCCCTCTGTATGCTCCCAGCATGTGTGATTTTATGCTGTTGCCTCTTTTATTAAATCTTGTTTTTCCATTAGATTCCTGCTTTCAAGTGGCAATAAAACACACACACACACAGACAGATGCACAAGGTTAACTCCATCTGGTTTTAAGGATATTTGAGACACCAGCTCAAATTTTGCATTTTGTTGCAAAAACAACACAAAATTCCATTTCTTTACTATTTTTTTAAAACTCTGTTTTGGCCAAATTTCAGTTGTATTTTTTTGTTTCAGAATAGAAACTCAAGTAAACAGAGGATACATGGATGGATGATACTAAGAGGTTTGACGTTCAAACTTTAGCTTTGTAATCCCAGGATTTGTCTATGTAACTCCAAACAAATAGATATCATGCTGAGAATATGCAACACTTTCATGTACCAAAAAAAGCTGTTTGAAATGTTCTCTTTGGCAAAGGAAAAGTCTTGTGCTCATGAGAATGAGAAACTCATGTGCACTCCAAAGCATCTGCTGTGCATCAGAAACGAACTTTTTTCCACTTGCATGGATGTTTTTAAAAATGTGAAATGAAAGCATGTTCTGCAAAATGTGTGTGAATGAGGAGAGAGTGTGTGAGTGCGTGGGTGATTACTCAGTCTGCTTCACACACTAACTTGCTACGTACACTGCGGGACAAGTGTGACCTGAGTACCTTTGCATACTGATCAGGCAGAAAGACTCTTTCAATAGGTCGTATTTAACATGGAGACTATTACCTGCCTAACCTACATTAACCCATCCAAATTAAAGGCCGGGAGGGAGACATCATTTGGCTAAAGAAGACATTTGTAGCACTGCTGGCTCAGACACTCTGTAGTGTCTTGTTTCGTTTACATATTTCCAGTTTTAATGTCCTTATCTGGACTTATCTGGGAATGGCATTTCCATTTTCCATCTGTGATGAACATGATGTTCTCCAGCTTTCCTTATCTAGCTAAATGTGCTCTTGGGGTCTTGAATAAGAAGCTTAGTACCTGTTAAAACCAAGCTTATTAAGGGAAAGCTGCCAAGACCAAGGCCTTTGCACTAGTTTGGTGGTGGCTTTAAGGAAATGTTTACAGAGGATGTGAAAGGAGAAGCACTGTTGCAGCATTTCCTGTTCGGTTAATCATCAACTTAAACTGATGTTGATCAGTAGCCATCAATTTTTCAACATTCAAATCTACCTCTGACACCAGCTAAAAAGAACAGCTACAAAACAGGAATGATCTTATCTATCTGGATGAAAAGTAACTTAACACTGGGTACAATAATGGAGGCCAAAAGTGGATAGAAAGATTTTTGGTCCAGGTGACAAACACACCTGGACTTAATTCTTATTGCTACATATTAAAAACCTGACTACACCTTTTGTAGTGTTAGCTGGTGAGTCTTTAGATCATTAATGTCACAACCTGAATATAAGTCCATTGTGGATTTTACCCTCATGTGAGAAATCATTTTCTCACAGTAGGTCCCACTTTGTATGTTAAACAGTGGATATATCATTTTGAAGTGAAACCTCTCAAGTGTAGAGAAAGATCGAAGGACAGCACAATTTAAAAGGAAGAGGGAGGGAAACAGAGTAAGCCAGTCAGCTCGTTATCACTCGGCCCCAAAATGGCCCTTTAATTAAAAGCAGGAGGTAATGAACACGCCTGGGAGTCTGATTAGCAGCTAATGCCGCTTGCTGTGAGTTGATGGGCTCCCCCGTCTGCCCTTTTAAAGCTAGACTGAATGGCACACCACTGCGTACGCTCTAACTCAGCACTAGAAGCCACAAACCATGGCAGCACACCAGCTACCTCCGGATTAAAAAACTGTAACACCTTGGGATTCAGAGCCTTACACGGCAGCTTTGAAATTCAAACAGTACAAGTGTAGTTAATGAATATGTTTTAGATCAGGTAGTTCTGGACTGAGTTTTCTGTTAATATTTTCCAATTTGAATTAGCATTTTTCACACTTCACTTCCTGGTACTGGCTCATTTTATTCAAGGGAGGAGCTCCCCACTACAAGTAGAGAGGGCAGTTCTGCTGGTGCAGATGGGAGTTAAGTGTCTGGATCAGGGGCACTTAAACATTATGTTTGGATGGATGGATGTTTGGAGTGTTTATTTGTTCACTCATTTCATTTCCTCCTGCTGCTGCAAGGTTCACACAGGAACCATATCATCCTCCCTCTGCTGATCTCTGCTGCACCACATGCCAACATGTTGGTTGTGAGAACAAGTCCTTTAAGTGGTCAGAAAAATGATATTAACAGCCGTGGGCTCTTTACTGTTGTGGAAATTGTTTGAAAATACTAAGAACACACAAAATACTGATGGGTGGAACAGGAAAACATATCTATTCAACAATAGAAAGACCATAAACCTCCACAGGATACGTCTCTCAGAAGGAAAACAGATGTCATTATTTATAGTACTCCAGCAAAAACAAATTCACACCCTCTGTTGCTTATATAAGATGACCATTTAACTGTAATCAGCCAGACCCACAAAAGGTCGAGGTCAACTTCATCAGCACTTTTTATCTCAAGGGAGGACAAGCAACAAATCACTAACACAGAAATCTGCCTTGGGAGCTCCTTTCTCAGGAATGCATCTAAACAGCAGGCATGCTGTATTTCTAGATCAAAACTGTTACAAGGGATACAGAGTAGCAGTATCACAGACAAAGTGAATAAATGATAAACCTAAAGCATGATAAACATTCATGCTTCGAGTTCATTTACATCCACATTACTTGCTAAAGAAGTCGATTTTTTAACTTCAAACACACCGTACATGTTACATCCAGGATTATTCTGATCCTGATCACACAGAGATGTAACTTCTCCTCAGTGAATACAGTGAACAAGCACCAGGAAATGTACTGTTTAGAAAATACTCCAGCAGTTACTTGAGCAGAAGGCAGGGACTGAGTAGCTCAGCTAATTTAAAGACATTTGAAGTGCTCCTGCTGAGTGTTTTATGATCATTTATCAGTTTAGAACATAACATAACCAATCCTGTGCAAATACATCACTACTCATTGTGTATGGACGTTTGTATCGCCAGTGAGTTGGTAAAGACAGATACAGCCTAACTGAACAAACCACAATTGGCTTATGTGACATACAGTGTCAGATCATTAGTCGATTCAGGCTTATTATTTAATTCTCTACATATTCACCTTCATGTTAGAAGGCGTTTACACTACAGGCCTGTTATATGAAGACAATTCTCTCGTGTAGAGTTACTCTGTCAGACATCTACAGGGAGTCAGCTGGATGTGGAGCAGCCCAGTATGAAACATACATGGTGTCGGCTGAAAGCTCATCAAGGCGCGGGCAGTAATCCAACCATCCACGGCATGCCAAACAATGTGCAAATCTCTCCAAGTCTCTAAGTCGTTTTTGTCTAGGATACAGTAATCCCTTGGTCTCTGTGCCGCAGTGTGAGCATGCATTTGAATATATTAAAAACTCCACGGAGAAAGCGATAAGCTGAATTTGAGCTCCTAAACCAGACTGTTATTAAGTTTCATGTGAAAGTTTTACCCAAGGTTGTTCAAAGAGTTTCACTGCGGAGCTCTCAGAGGTCTGAAAATGGGTTATCCTTGGTGTGCTGGTGTTCTTTGGCATGCCTAGTGAAGTCTGTCACTTTCATCTTCAGAGGGAATATGTGCGTATATGTCTGTGTACATCTGTGTATGTCAGAAAGTATGAATCGGTGTATATGTATATGGATGTGGCTGAGGATGTTTCTGTGCATCTCTGTGTTTCTCTGTAGCATGGCTAAATCGGTCTCTTATTACCCAGATAACAAGGTTTTTCAAAAACATCAGTAACTAAATTTAAAAAATCCTATAATTTAAGTGTTAAATGTACATGATGCAGCGTGTAAAAATGTGTCAAGTGTGTTAGTAACATTGTAAATGTATAGTTCATGTGTGTGAGTGTATGAAGGATCACGGTACCTTCCAGAAGTTGTCGACCTTGCCGTAGACTAGCGACTGGTTCTGTCTCTTGATGTCGTCGATGTGTTTGATGTCGCTGGCGTTGAGGTGCTGCTCCACAACGAAGCCCAGGAAACTATTGTCTGGGGTGTGAGCTGTAACACACAAACACACACAAGTCACTGCTTGCTTCTTTGGGATTAAACAGACCAAGACAGAGTCTCTCAAAGGCCTAATTTGACCGTCAATATGAAGCACTTTAATGTGGTTTACAGAGAGACAAAGCACAAAAGAAAGAACAAAAGAGAGAAAAAAAAGGTTTTGATCACTTCTCAGGGAATAAAATGACAAATGACTTCAGGCATAGTTAGCCACTTCTTAATTTTTTGCATCACTGAGGCAAAAGCAAAAATGCCTGAAATAAATCTCAAAAATTCCGCCTTTCAGAGTCCACACAGATCTTTCAGCGTTTAGCACAGATCATAATTTCAGAGAGAGACAGACACAGTTGCACAACACAACTCAACAAGCGCTCTGGGTTTTTTTTGTTCCCTCCGTTCCTCATTGCCCAGTGATGACTGGTTACTATGGGAACCACGAGATGAGCAGGTCAAGTGTAGAGCCCGGAGCTGGCAGTGCTTTACCTCACTGCCATCTGTCTTGTAAAACAAAAGTGAGGACAAGGATTTGGAGCGTGGACTGAAAAGATTGGGATATAAATAAAGCTTAATTGTATAATTTGAAATAAGAAAAATGAGTAGTTGAAGCAGGCTGAAAGCAGACCTCACCATCACCCCTCGGAGTGAATGACTGAGAGGGAGGTGCTTTGGTGCACAGTTGTGGTTTGTGTTGGAGATCCCCACCACCCCAACCCCGCCGGGAGCTGCTGTGGTCAGACCTCGCTCTTTACCGCAACGCTGTTATTAGAGAAGCAAATTAAGGTCAGTCAGTCCGGGGAGATGGAATTCACTTCTGTACAGTGAATAAAAGAAGGATTTATTGAGATCATTTCAGCAGAGAACCTCGACACAGAAGCTGCAAATTCAGGTGCCTGCGAGCGTTTAAACGAGTCAAAATCAGATAAGAAGAATCGTGACATTTAACATATGATGGCAGAGATACAGGTATCATGACGTAACTGCTGCAGATAACACCAGAAACAAAGACGCACTGTTAAAGGTCAACTATGCTACGTGAGTTTCACAAACAAGGTTGAACTGTTTGTTTGTCAGAGTGTTGGTTGGAATGTGACATTTTCTCCCACTCGACAAAAAGTCAAAGTTTGCTCCACTCGATCTCTGCAGGCAGCTCACACATTGGCTCTGGCTAAATATCTTTAGGCACACATTTATAAAAAAAAAACAAAAAAAAAACACCAGCACCAGCATCACACCAGGCAATTACTGCACAATGACTTGAAAAGGGCATGAGCACAATAATACCATGTAATGATCAGAATTCATATCACAATAACAATGAGTTTGTGCAACGTTGAAAGCAGCAAACTACTGGAATGTGTTTTTTTTTTTTTCTTGGACGCCTTTCATAAGTTACTACAACACACTTTCCACTCAGTGTTCTGACTAGACATGTTAACTAAGATATATGCTGATACTGTACTGGGATACTTCAGGGAAAGAGCCAGCTGGGGTTGTAAATTCTGTGATTTTATAATCTATTGTATTCAAATCCTGTTTCTGTTTTGTGTTTCCTGGCATCAAAGTGCAAAGAGGATGCTGTTATCTCACTTTGTATTATGTGTGTGGGAGTAGATGTTATGAAGATCTGGGTGAGGAGTCAGTGTGGGCAGGAGCCAAACGCAACAACGGTTCCTGAAATACCTGTAGTGTCTGTCTAATGCTGTGTGATTAAATAACAGCATTAATAAGAACAGTATAAATAGCTCAATAAAGCTGCTGACTACACTGCTTTTAACAAGAGTCAGGGAGGTCACTCCCCAAAATCCAGTAAAAAGTGAAGGAATCATGGTAAAGGGACACTCCACTGATTTTACACATGACAATCAGTCTGCTCAGCCTGTGATGATGTCTTCTGTGGCTCTGTTAAGTTTGAGAAAATGATGATGAGATCATAGTGATGTCATCAGCGTGAAATTGCTTGAAAACTGGGGTTGTGATGTTTGAAAAATGTTTATCAGGAAGCCAGGATCTAATTAAAAAATGCATTATGGGAAACGTTGGAAAGCTTGATCCATACTAGGGACTAAAAGTCAGACGCCTCTGTTTGATTTTGACCACTCTGTTTTAATCTGTGTCTTGTGAGTCCCCCAGCTTTATGGAAGTGCAATGCTGAATTACTGGAATACTTCTGTCAGCCAACTGTGTGCTAATATATAAAAGCAACGGGAGAAGGAGTGACAAGAAAGAACATCGGCCAAGATTAAAACAGTTTAGTTTACAGCAAAGTTTTCATGACTTGTCCCTTTTATTAAAAAGAGAAAAAAGTAAATAATGTGATAATCATTACTGCATCATCACCTCAGATGATTACAAGTAACTGAGATGTGTTTCTGATGGCAAACAGGCAGAGATGGTCCTGGGCTGTCAGAGGAGGCAGCACTAACACTCATGTACCAAACTATCTGTGTAAACAGGACAGGCTGTTAATTAGTGTTCGGCCCTCTCGATGCATTTGGCAACAGATGCCTCCTCTCCCACTAGAGCCGCCACTCAAAATGTCACTCAACTTGCCACAGCTTCATTTGCTATTAGCTAACAAACAGCCTGGGAGGACAGCGTTGCCGGAGAAGCAGCTGCTTTGTTGCTCCTGACAAACTTGGTGAGTTCAGGGACAAATTTGCTTTGTAAGGAGGTCTGGCTTCACTCTTGTTTGATTGGAAGTCAATATTGGTACAACCTGGTCAAGCTGAGAGGGGGAAAGGGTGAAGAGGGGGAGGATATTGTCTTTGACAGGGTGAGAGGGACTGTTCAGGGGCTTCTTTTGTGCTCTTTAAAGGCGCAGTTAAGTCTCACTAAATCAGTGGTCCAAACTGCATCATCACACAATGGTACCTGAACAAAAAAAACACACCAGACATATAATCCCAAGTCACAAACTACAGATTATGTGATTAATGTTGGCCCGACACTTGAGAATGCAGACTCATTTTACAAGAAACTAACTTCTATACTGCTGGCCAGACAGAAAAAAAGATTTCAAACTGCAAAGATGCATCATCAGCACTAAAATCTCCAGCGCTTTGAAAACTCTACATCAAAGACTTGGTGCTTCTGCGACTTGTCTGAATGAGCCTGAAGGGTGAAAGTAAATCAGATACACCTTAAACACTTTCACACACGAAAAAAGTTTGATTTTAACTGAGGAGCGTTTCAGACGGCTCTGAAGATTTGGGCGTGGGGTGAAGAAAATTTTGAAATTTGGATCTATTGGGCAGTACTGCAGGACTGCCAACATAAAATGATGAAAATTAAGTGCATTAATTCTCATAGTAATTCACTATAATGAGTAGCTATTTTCATCTCCTTAGTCATTGGAATATAAACGTTCCCATCTGCCAAAGAACCAATGATTGATGACGTATGTCTATTGTAACAGCATGTCCTTCAATGCTGCTGAGTTTTATATCCAGCATTCAATTCAGCAGCAGCAGCTGAGGTTTGAACATGGAATGAAATTCAAGGAGTAATTCAACATTTTGGGAAACATTTGCTTTCTTGTCAAGAGTTAGAGGAAAACACTGACACTCTCATATCTGTATGGTAAATAACAGCTAGCAGGCAGTAGCTTAGCTTAGCATAAAGACTGGAAATGGAAAAATATCTAGCATGATTCTGTCCAAAGGTAAACAAATTCACATAACAGCACCTCTGAAGCTCAATGATTAACATGATGTTTCATTTGTTTTATCAGCTAACCGCTTGCTAATTCGAGCTTCGTATACGGTGTACAGACACAAGAGTGGGATCAATCTTCTCATCAAACTCCCAGCAAGAGAGCAAGAGAGAGCTTTAGTTTTAGCTTATGTTGACCATACAGCACAACAATGGCACCACATGAGGCATACAGATAACATCTGTGGAACCAATATATTTTCTATTACAATAAAGTAATTAACATTTGCAAATTTGATTATATGATGATAATTAGCAGGATATATTTGAGAGTGAGATATAAATGGATAAAGTAGAGTTATAAAGTTATAAAGAGTTATAAAGCTGGACTCCTAACCCTGACCGTCATTTAATGAGCACATTAAAATAAAAACATTCAAATGGACCAGAATAGCAAATGATTTTTCTCTTAAGTAATTCTGGACTCCAGCGTTGAAGCTTCCTGCAACACTTCCATTATGCTAATCCACTGCAATCAGTCAAAGCAAGCATCTGAAAAGGTTTGAAATAAATCAGAGTAAGTACACGGTGAGAGGTGCTCCATTACAGCAGAATAGCATCCTCGATGTTCCTCCCCTGCTAGGATCACTGAGCAGATGCAGGAACAAAGTGTTCAAGGGTCAGTTGTTCTTGTTTGGCACCAGTGTTTTCAAAGTGTTACATTACAAAATGCTTTGAACCCATTTGGATGTATATAATTACACAGGTGTGAACACAATTTGAAACCATTAGTCTGAATTTCATTAACTTTTGACAGGAGGTGTCACATCTAGTTTTCAGCCAGTTCTTGCTGTCTGTCTGGTAGTTGTTACAACATCACTTACATGATTCATTTTTCTGCTTTCAGGTGTTTTAAAGGAATATTTGTGCTTTGTGTTCAGAGGGCGTGATGGACAGACAAAGTCACACCAGTCTATTGATCCCACACAGATGAAAAACTAAAAACCTTAAGTGAGTGGGTGTGCCAGCGACATTATCAATCAAAGCTTTCCAGGCACTATCACAGCCCGGCACATCTCAGGGTCAATTACGTAGCTGGCAGCGCTTCAAAGATAAATATTATCTGCTGCTATGTTCGACCTCTGACCGGTATAAATCATTGTTTCCATCAGGGATTAAACATTCAGCTGCATCAGAAATAATCTACACGAGCAGACATATGGAAGCAACCGTATGTTTGAAATAATAATGACCCTGACAGGCTGGGCTGTCAAGTCAAACTTTCCTATACATATTGCTGCGCATTTCTTTAACAGTGTCTTTAATTGTGGAAAAGGTTTAAGAGAAATCTGGTTAACAGAGGTGATGTACTGAATATGCTTAACCAGGTCTCTAATAGGTTTTTATTGAGACAGGGAAAGTATCTCTGTGACTGTAGTGGAGATGGATTAAAGGAAGAATCATTATTCATAATCATCTTTGCTTCCACCATAATTAGATAAAAAGTCTGGATGTAGTCAGAATACTTCACTTCAGGTTTATATCCTATAACAAAAAGCCATTTGAAACAAACTTGTTTTTAAAGTAATGAAGTGTATACTAAATAAATCAGACTTGATAGGACCTGAGTCTCCACGTCACTCTGACCTACAGGAAAGTTTAACTACATTATATTTTCAAGCTTTCCTGATTATAAATGACTTGTACTGGGAAACAGAGCCAACTAAACTAAGATGCGCAGCCCATTCAAACACAAATTGTACACCAGAAAACACTCGCCGCTATCCCGACTCTGAAATAGATTAATGAGGTCAATTTGGCCTTGTCTTGTCTTATTGGCCAGAGGCCACAGACTCCCAATTCCCCCAACCAATGATTTATGGAGCACTGCCTAATCGTAACAAATGGACCAATCCAAATCTAGAATAAATGACCTACTGGTATCTGATTTGTCCATTGTTACATCTATATTCAATAGGCGAGTTGAAATAAGTCAATTTAAAGACCAGGGAATAGAAATATTACATGTTATATAAGCTTAGAGGAAGTAAAGACGCAGTTTCAATGAAGTTTACTTTCTAACTAGAACTTCACCTTACACACCATCTCTAGAATGTCCTCAAGCAGTAAACTCCACCCATTGTAAATCTAAGCCGTGAGACGCACCTGCTCAGAAATACACACTTCTGGCTCAGTGTGCAAATATTATTTGTGGCGGCAGTGATAACAATGAGAAACCTCAGATAGCTACGTCAACACCCCGGCTTTTGTTAATGTAATTTTCTATTTGTGTTGCGTGGTAAACAGATTCTTTAGCCTCAGGACGAGGTGTTGAGCAGCACAATGCAGAGAGGGGGAGAAAAAAACAAAGTCGGTCTCTCTCGTGCCTGGATGCCATTCTGCGGTTTTAACACTCAGCCAAACCGCCGTGCACTTGTTTCACCAGCGATATCATCTAACCTACCGACTCTTAACTGGATTCTGTGCAAAGGCTCCAGTGTGTTATGAGAAAGACATACCCTATTCAGAGGACAAAGGGTCTATTCAGGTGCAGTGGCATTCTGGATAGCTCCAGGCTTCACCTCACAAACAGGGACTGTAGGGGTAACATTTCACTTTCTCTTAGCCATGGGGAAAAGGTCAATACCCCGGGGGGCTGGCTCCCTTCCCTCCCTCTCCTCTGCTGCTGTGCCACCACTCATCCACCTCAGCAAATGTGCTTGACTCCAGTCACAGAGTGATCTCACAGTAGGAGTGATGCACACACACAGAGCAATAAAACCCGCACGTCCTACATTCATAATCACAGCAAAATGGAGAGCTGAGTGTCTGACCTCTTACTCCTCCTTTAATCTGCTTGATGATATTCCATTAGCTTGCACCATGATGGATTTTCAGTCTTTTTTATGCCTCTTTTCCAACCAAAACATCTCATTCATAGGAGAAAATCTAACTGGAACTATAGACATAGGAAACAGCCTGGGGAGCAATGAACATGTTAACTGATTTATACTGCAAGTAGCTGTGTCTGACAACTCAACCTTATTTAAACAACAGAGTGTGGAACTTAGAGAGGTGATGAAATGTGTGAGAGTTATGTGGAAAAGAAGGCCAGGCTTATTCTCAACTGTCCAGCTCAACATGCTTGAGGAACTTCTGGACGGATGAGGGATCTTTCTGCAATTACAACAGTTGGTGATGGTTTTCATTACATAAACTGTGGTTAACAGTTTTTTTTAAATCTTGCAAACAGGCCACAGTTGTGCCACATGGCCTTTTTTTTTTCTTCTTTCTTTAAACTATTAATCCTTCAGCGATAGTTGACAGAAGCAGTTTTGGTCAGAGCTTTGCAGTGTGTGTTACTCACGGAACATGGTGTTGAACTGCTGCGGGTTGAGGTTCCACTTCCCCCAGGGCGTCTTGTGGCCCTTGGACTGAGCGTAGTGGGCGTGATTGAACTCTGGTTCTGTCCCGAATGAATCCAGCACCCGCAGCATGCACCTATGACATCACAGAAACAGATTTAATGGCTGCTCCAGACCAGAGGCACAGACACATGGATGATAAGTTGCTCAACATTAACATCACTGATTTAAACTAAGCTTGCTTTGATTCCTGTGAAATCAATCCTAGAAACTCATTGATAAATCATCTCTGTACAAACAGAGTCACAGTTATTATACAACTGCTCACACCATATGCACATAACAGTTAAAGCCACAACCCAGTGCTTTTTCCACACTGTGCTTATTTGTCCAACAAATGAGCCCATGGTTAATTAATTTTACGACCAGTTAAACCACACTGGTTAACTGCTGGGTAGTACTGTGTAGCTACCACAGTTTAGCTCACTTTACCATAGACTCACAGCTATGCCATTCACCCTGGTTTAAAAATGAAAAGAAGAAATAAACATTGAGGTTTTTTATATGAACTTCTGCATGTTACAGTTAAACATGGCATTTATGTGTTTTAAAGCTGAAGTAAATGTATTACTTGTATTCATTTTTGCCCATTGAGGTTTGGTAACTTTATACTCCATCTGGAAGTAAGATGTTATGGATGAACCCGATTGGCTTTGGCTAATTAAATGAATTGAACTTTAAATGCATTTTGTTTCATATTGATTATAGGATAAACATATTCAATAGAACTAAAAATTATTATTAAACTATTCTATTTTGTTGTAGAATACAGCACATATACAGCAATGATTTGATTTTCTTTGCAATTTGAAAAGCGCCTGGCCAGAGGTTTTATCTCTATGTGGTATAATGTAGAGCTGTGAACTGGGAGCAGCTACATCAAAGGCCACTGGTTCCGGACGTAAAAGTCAAATTCATTTTTCCCACAGACAACGTTACACGACTCTCACAGCTGGAGCACTTCTGCAGTTTGGAAACTCTCCCTGTTGGATCGTTTAAGAATAAAATATAAACAACTGTGGAAGAAAATATCTGGTTCTTTGATAAAAATAAAAAAAGTTGAGGGTATGGGCCTCTGTGCACAGAGATAAACATTAACTTTGACTGCCAAGGGGCATTTTAGCCAAAAACATCCATCAACAAGCTCAAAATTCTGTTACATGCACTTGTTGGAATAACTGAAACTCAAAGTCACATGTTTCTGTCTTTGGTAATATCAATATTGATTAAGAAACAATTGAAAATGAGTATACAGAATTGTGAAAAAACATCTCTGGAACCATGTCTGTTATTGTTTGTCATGTGAGCTGATGTGGAATGAACCATTTGAATCTTATGAAACAAAACAGTTCATTCAGATGTATAAATTTTGTAATATCAACATTAAAGACATGTATTTTGAGTTTAACACATTATATCAACGTTTTTAATAATGTCCACAGGCTCCATCCTCAGACAGAGAGATAGAGACAGCCTGCCCTGTGGAGGTGTGAGATTGTGAATGAACATCATGTCTGACTCAAAGGTCACAGCACAGGATTAATTAGACCACAACCAGGAGAGGGGATGGTATATGTGCTGAGAGCCGCTCGCTTGTGACCTTTAACTCCACGCTCTGCATTCACTAACCCGGCTCATTGTTACTTGCGTCTGTTTTCTAGATGTTGGTTTGATTATGTCTGGTCTGCCCTGTCCCTGGCCTATCTACATTTCTTGATTAGGAGGACCAGTGAAAGAAAAGAAACCTAATATCCATCTGTTGCCACAAATGGCTAAATCTATATCTCCCTCTCAAGCTATTAATCACTTTTTTCACTGATCTTTTTCTCCTACAAACTCCTTACTAACTTAAGAATGAACCTGCTTTATTAGGCTTCTTCTTCTTTGGTTGATAAATAAAATGATTCAAGGTAGAATACTCAACATTAATCATTATGATAAGAAGAAGTAAACAGACATGGACGGCAAGCACATACACACTCAGTCTCACACACACACACACATAGACATTTGCAGCTTAAAAAATCCCCCTTCTCTCTCAGTGATTGTCTCTCCGCCCAGGCAGATGCTGTGCAGCTGGCTGTGTGAACTGTGAAAGGCCCTGGGAGAGCGGAGAGCTGGGAAACACATTCACCGTGAGGAAACTTTAGACTGAAAGCAGAACAACAACAACAACATGCCCACATGCCATCTCCGCTAGCTCCAGAGAAAAACAGCCCTCGTCTGTCCCCAGCAGATATATCCTCACCAGATGGGGAAATGCTGCCAGAGCCATAACATGATGTAAATATGGCTGCTGTGAGGCCGGTGAGTTGACAGTGGGCGTGATAATGTGGCAGGAGCTGAGGTTGTTCAGCTCAACAAGTATGCACTTAGTGACACTTGCTGCAATACTGCAATCAAGCAGGGCTGAGTGGGGATGTTGCTTTCAAAGTAACAGTGCAATTTCACCATAATGTAATCCATCTGAAGTGATCCCAAATGGATAATGTAAAACAACAGCTATTGTAAATGACAGGTTTCTCCCCTGCTTCAATTACCTGCCGTGTGAAATCAGCACTAAAGACAGCGGTCCCATATGGGTCATTAGAAAACAGTGATATTAAATGGGGATTTTTGTCTTGTATGAATCTACCCGAGGGTCTGTTACATGTCTGCACACCCCTAAGGCTTAACACAGCAGCTGGATGATAAACAGACATATGAGTTAATGGCCTGCTCTATAAAAACATTAGGCTGAATAACTGCCAAACATCATGGAGGAAAAACATAACCATAAATATTTCCTTGTAGCGACAGACTTAGACCTGAATTGTGTTGTTTATGTTCATTTACAACTATTATAAAGCAGTATATTAACACCTGTAAACTTCTCAATGCACAAACTACCTTGCTTCTTTATCTTTGTACACGTTTGAGTCATTTGATCCGGTAACTATTCGCTAAACCCCTCCCCTGAACAGCGACTATCCAATCATAGCCTAGCGCTATATCCAGGCGCAGCACACATGTCAAGCACTGGATTTTCTGTATGGTTAGCAGTGTACATGGGGCTACGGTAAGAGTGATGCTCAGCGTTTAAGAACTTAAGAACTTTAAAGAGCCACAAAAGCAGATAAACAGTGTGACTATCTCCTATGTTAGCATGGCTGGCTACCTATTTAGCTACAGCAGTAACCTAGCGTTACTTTCGAGTTAGCTGGCTAGAGCTAACTAAATCTGGTTTAAGTTATCTGGTTAAGTTTAAGACCCACAGAGTTTGAGTTACCGTTATTATTGTAAAGTCTGTATGTGCCGTGCTAGAATGGAAAGCCTAACAGACAAAGGATCAATAGTAACATAAAATTGAGGTATTGGCTTTTACATGTTACCTCTGCATGACTCACAACTCACACAACTGCCAAAGGAAGCTGTTGTCTTGACAGCATCACAGATACTTCAACAACACTGACACTGAGAATAAACTAAAGTCAGCAGCACAAATCACACACCCACATACACACACAAGCTACACACGCAGACAGCGTTGTGTCAAAACAAAGTTCTTGGCAAAAGAAAGTGAGGAAGTGCCAAATGGAGAAGAAGCGAGAGGAGACAAAGAGATGGAGAGCTAATCAGAGGACCGAGAGGCAAAATGATGAAATCAAACTCACGTGGCTGATTACTAACTTGTAATGTCCAGTTTCAATTCTGCATTACTGTCCTCAATACAGGCTGAACCATGTGCACTGACACATTTTCTGCAGCCACGCTGATGCAAAGGAAAGTGCACTGTCCGATTAAGTTATTGGATGAAAGGATTAAATGAAACAGAACAACAGGGCAACATTGGCTCTACTTTCTACCCAGAAAACAATAGCTCAGAGTATTCCCACTCCTACATAGTGGTATAAAGCACGGTGACACAGTATTGTAAGACAGATAGCCAGAAGACTGGGGCAATAACAAAACACATTAATCACACAAAGGTCTGACAGACTTGGTTGTCTTTTCCCCAAACACAGAAAATAAACCAGAATAAATGGAATAATAATGACACAGCTTATTGTTTGCAAGAATATGAGGTTTGATATGCAAACAAATCTGCCATTCTCTGTTCATAGGGGACCTCTCTGCCTTCCTGTACAACAAAAAAAGTCAAGTTAAGATTGAGACCGTTTCACGAAGGGATTCTCAGGCCACAAAGGCAAGAAATGTAATTCACTCCTAACAGGAGAAGGCCAAGTACAAGTCACACTAGGTTAGGTTTGGTGACAGAAGAAATAGAACAGAAAAACGGCTCCAACCTGCTGTCTAGGTCTTCTTTCACAAAGCTCCTAGAAAGCATGCAGTGACATGAAGCGCCCTGACATAAGCGTTCAATAATGGTAGCAAAAATTTCAGAAAACACCATCTGGACCTTACATTATGCCTGAGGCAGAATCAATTTCTTCGGGGCACAAAAGCAGCGGATGCAGTTTAAGGTGTTACGTCGCCGACAAACAAAACCTGGTGACAAGCAGGAGGAACCAGCGGGGCCATTAGTGCCCCCAGACTTATTGTTCCTTCTCTTTTCCTGTCATTCGGAGCTGATGAGAGCATTTTCAAAACAAACCAGGAAGGCCTGGTCCACAGTCCTCAGCAGAGCAATCGGAGAGAGAATAGACTGGGCTGGTGAAGACATCACGTACAACAGGCGCTCCTTTGGCCTTTTGGGAAATTGTGGTAATGTGTGAGAAGAAAATAGACTCATTGTCCCTCCGAGCGCCAGACAAGCCTCAACCCAATGCCCTTTGCCCACGTGAGAGAAGCTGTTAAACCACAGTTGGCAGCCGCAATACAAGGTTAAAGAACTGTACAAATTACTGAATCCACTGAGCGGCTGACATGACAAGGCCTTGCTCCAAAAAAAAAAAAAAGTTACAGAGCAAGATGATAAACCGTCAACGGATCAAACAGAGCTGCGCAATAGCCAACGGTAGGAAACTGCGGTTGAACTGGGAACCCAGTGTGAAACAGTTGGGGGGGGATGCATGCTCAGCAAAACCTCCCTGAATAAATCCATGAAATTCATAACAAAAAATGGTAAGATTGTGTTGATTCAGCTGGTTTTATCCCTTAACAAATCATATCCTTAACAAAATCTACAAACCGAAACTCTACCACAACCTTTTCTTCCCTGACTGGACTTACTGTTAACATCAGAAACAGTAATACTGTTCCACGTATGAGATAATTAAAGATCTCTGCATCTTTTGGCATCATAGGAGCACTTTACTGTTGTCCAACTTTGGCAGAAAATACTACAATACCTGGTGGAGAAGCCCATAACTCCTTAAGAAAATACATTTTGATGGCCATTAAATGTATATAATGTAATGTACTTACTGGTAGTGGACCCAGGAAGGTCCCAGTGTCTTCTTGAACTGGGTGAGGCCCACAATGTCAATGTAGATGAGCTCGACCACCTTATCACCCTGAGTCGGGCAGCTGGACTTGTTCCCCATAACCTTCCGCATGATCCTGGGGACAAAAGTTTGGACTTAAAATCAACTTTAAATAGACAAATAGAAATGTGTCAGAAATCACTGAAAATGCTGCTGGCTACTTGTGTCTGCATTTTATTTAACTGAGCATGTCAGATTCTTCTCTAAAATAACAACAAAACACTGCTGGGCACTGACCTTGCTAATAAGTTTTTACTCATCACCTTCTCTGTTAATAGCTGGGAGGTTTGGAAAGATTATTTTGTTTACGCTTTTGAACTTACTTTTGGATATAAATATTTTAAACTAAGCAGTGCCTTTCAGACTAAATCTAATGGAAAACAAAATCCCCAAGTAAAGTGGAATCTTCTTATGCCATTTTTAAGATATACATGCATTTCTAACCACAGATCTCAAGAAATCTGTTGAGTTTGAGGCACCATGATCACACATACAGGTTTAAAGCATGTAATGGACATACAAAGCTAAAAAGCAGTGGAAAAATATCTGTAAAGAACTGGACCGAACATCTTTTAAAAGCATTTGTGTTAATGTATTTTGCTGATATCAGAAACAAACTCCAGCAGCAACCATTGAACATTAAAAATGTATTGACTACCTGCCTTATTTGTGCCTTCATAGAGAGCAAAACAGAAAAATCATTCCTGACATAGTGAGGACCATATATGGAGAGCAGGAGGTGAGATAACTTTGTTTTGTCTGAAACCCAAGACTGCAATAACACAGTATTAGTAGGTTCACAAGGTGAAATTATCAGTGAGAGGCAGTGTGCCAGTGAGAGGCTGAAAAAGTTTCTGGCTGGCCAACAGGCCTCTCTGTTACCTGGAAAAACCACCAACAAATATTAGACAAATATCATGGCCTCCACATTTGTTCACCCTCAGTCAGATAACCATAAACAAATACTGAGAGGTGGCTGGTTTACCCAGGTAAGGACAAAGGTGGCAAACAAGAGGTGGTTTGACATAAAGCTCTATTCACATTTCATTTGAATTATACAGCACCTATGCAGCAAACATGATGCAAAACAGCAGCTGGGAATCAAGAACATCTCTCCCAAACATTTTCTGTACCTGACATAGTACACAAATACATCTGCTCAGAGCAATGAGCTGGACAAGCACTGGAGTTCAACAGATGTTTTTTGCCCCGATTCTCGTCTCTCAGGTTACATTCAGGCTGTTGGTGCTGAGCAATACCTGCAGGCGCTACTCAGGGCTGGATAACAGGGCCTGCAAACTTCTCTGTTAGTAAAACTCAAACTTAAAGCGAATCATAGTACTCAGAGTGTGCGGTACTGACTCTTTGAGCTCAGCCAGGGAGGCAGAGATGCGGACGTCGTGGCCCAGCAGGTACAGCGTGGTGATGAGGTCACTCCACTGGACCAACTCGCCCAACGGGCCCCCGCTGAAGGCGTTCTCTGCTATCTTGAAGCCCGACTCCTTGGTCAGCAGGCCCAGGTGGACCAGGATCTGAAAGAGGGGACAAAGTATGGAGTAAAATAAGAGACAGTCATCTACTGAATTTACTCTAGAATTTAATCTGTGTCAGTCCTTCTGTGGAGCACCTGATTAGAGTTTCTATGAGAAAAACTTCTGGTCAAAAAAACTTTTTTCCAGTCAGTGTTAATGTACTATGTAATAACAGAGGGAGCCTGGAACTGAAAGACATCCCTGACATATAGATAGCTTTACTTTCCTTCACAAATGAATGTAGAAAGAGACTGCAGGAGGAGAAAATGGTGGACACAACATTCAAAGACTCCCCACTGGCTTTGCTTTTGAAGAGATTTAAATGGGGAGCATGAAAAACATGTTTATCCTAGCAGGGGATGGTGAAAGCAGTTCCACTTTTTTCTCTGTGCACGCTGACAGGAAACCAAAGTAACATATGAACAACACACACACACACACACACACACACACACACACACGCACACACATGCAGGATGGTTTTCAGTTGTTGAAAGGAACACGGTGTTCCACAGCAGGAGCAGGAAGTAATAGCCGGTTTTGTTTGAAGTGACCAACGCATTTTTCATTGTTGACAGCCAGCCACAGTCCATGAGCACACAAGTGAAGGATTAATATGTGAGGATTAATATCCAAAAGAGATTAGTGGCTGAAATAACGAACTGGCTGAAAGTATCAGGAGGAAAAACACTCTTTGTTTAATTTTAGACTGAGTAGATTCAATTGAGAAACTAAGGGTGGAGGGAATATACCATAGATCCATGGATAGATAGACAAGGGTTCTCATTTCTTGTACTCCCTGCTTTGCTAACAGGGATGCTGCTTTGCATCAGCACCAAGGTATCACGGGAATGTGATGTGAATAATTCACAAGGCCAGTGGAAAGTGTGCAAGTACATTATTCAGTGCTGGGAGCTGCTACCAGCTTGGGACACAATGGAATATCCATGTCAGGCCTTTCCCACCACCATTTCTTCCCTTCCCATCTTAGTGTGAAGAAGTGTGTGTGTATGTGTGTGTACCTGAGAGAGGTGTTTCTGGTGTGTGTGTTTCAACGGGGGCTGTTTTTAGAAAGTTCTTTTAAGGGTTTCATTACACTTACTTTTAGAGCAGCTTCAAGTTATTAACTTGTGATATTTCTATGTGAGAGTAGGAGCTATCTATCTTTGGAAACACACTCATTATATCTGCTTCCACCTGTTTCTGTGGGAGAGTGTGTGTCTGTTGGCGGCTTAAATTAATAATCATTTTTATATGGTATTCTGTCACCAACTGATATATTAATTACACCTATAGTATATCAAGCTAACAAAAGCTTTTTATTCATTATTGTGAACACGGTGTCTGATACTTCTTTTCTGAAAAAATGTTCCAGTGTAGAGGAGGTGATACATAATATTTCAGGCAGGAAGAACAATGCTTTGTTTGGAATAAACACAAAACTAACTGTAATGTTACCATGGACATGAAAAGTGATCCTGCTTAAAAAGAGCAAAACAAAGCCTAAGGGAAAAAGGCCTGACAATAAGAGACGCATCAATTCTCAGCTGAAGTGTCAACAAGACGTCACTCAGATGTATCTAATGTGGTTCCCTATGAGGTGCTGTGTTATGCCCACCTTCTTCCTCCGACGCTTGGCCAGGTTCTGCTTGGCAGCCAGCGAGCGGATGGCGCTGACCCACGGCTCGGCCATGCGTTTGATCCTCAGCATCATCCAGCGGAACTCCTCCCGTTGTGACATCACGCGGTAAAGCTCCTCGAAGCTGGTGCGGATCTCCGCCTGCACGCGCAGATCACACACCATGCAACAGTGTTACAGCCAGCATGACCCCATTCAAGTTATATGCTACTGTTACTGTTCTCTCACGGTACATTCGCACATATACAACACATTCTTCTATCTATACACCGGGTAATGTGAGGAGAAAGCTTATTTCAAAGCTTTAAATCAAATCTCATCTCTTATCCTGTTGCTTGCTTTATTATCCTCGACACTTGTGTTTGTGTCTGTGCTGTTTTTATCCTTTCTGCTGCTGCCATGACGTAATCCCAAGGCGATCTTTAAAATTTTATCTCATCTAATTTAAAATTGCAATATTGACTTCTGCAATTTCCAAATTGCCAAAGGGCTGTTTTCTTGGAGGGAGACCCTTCTTGAAGAGCTCTGGTAATGCTACTAAGAGGCCTCGCTAAAAAATCAAACACTGAATGTTTAAGGATTTAGGCTTTATCCAAGCTGCCAAACTCTTTTATTTTACCAACTTAGATTGGCAGATGGGTTAAAAGCAGGGATGGGTTACAGACTGTGTTTGTCCAAGAAATCATTACAATATAATCACTGAGGCAAGTCATTCTGTTGAGGTGATAATGACTGTTATGAACTGTCAGAGGAAATTTTACATCGAACACACACAAATACGTGTGACAATGTAAGCATGGGATCTCTCCTGAGAGTAAGATATCAAAGAAACACTAGTGTAAATCTACAGGATAATAATATGCTACATTCAGAGACACAGGAGTGTATTTATGATGAGAGGAACAGCAGACAGGAGCATTCAGAGAGAGAGGCCATTCATGCAAATGTGTGTCCAGGCTGTACAGACTGAGAGGAGTGAATACATCGGTCACACCTTTAATAGATCATTTATTTGAAGGATTTACAGAGGAGAGGAAAGGAGAGGAGAAGGGAGGAGAGGAGAGGAAAGGAAAGGAAAGGAAAAAAATAAAAAGCAAAAGAAAGGAAAGAAGAAATGAGGGAAAATGGAGAAGAGAGGAGGGGAATGGACAGAAGAAGAGAAGAAATGAAAGGGGGGAAAAGGGAAGAGAAGGAGGAGAGGAAAGGAAAGAAAAGAAGAAGGGGGGAAGGGAGAAAGAGAGAAGAGCAAAGAAGGAAAGGAAAATGAAATAAAAACAAAAGGAAAAGGAAAAGGAAGGGTGAGGAGAGCAGAAAGAAAGGAAAGGAAAAAGGAAAATGAGAGGAGAGGAGACATGTGAAGTGATAGGACATATCTACGTCCATTTTATCTAAACATTAACTCAGAGAGAACAAATCATGCTGTGAAACATCTAACTTCATATTGTACCAGTTCCTTCCTGTGTCCTAAGAGCAGGGACTAACTAGAAGTGTGAGTAACATAATACAAGATATGGAAATGAAACTGAGGCTAGTGCTGGCCACATTCACGCAACATGTTGAATCAGGTTACACTGTAATATAATCTCATCTCAAAGCCACACAGAGCGATAGAAGGTGAAAATATGAATAGTCTTCATTCCTGTATTTCAGATATTGAAATTCAAGGATTTGTTGGCCTGAAAAGAAATGAAAGAAGAGGTGAATGAGACAGTGAGAGAAAGATGGAGCGAGCACAGGAGAAACCACGGTGCCATTACCAGCTGCTAAGGTGGCTGAAACAAGGCTGTAGCAGGGCATTAGCATCCCTCATCACGACAGGAAATCACTTCTGCGGGGCTGAACCTATTAAAATCTGGGCCCGAATTAAAATCTCCAAAGCCTGTCAAATGGCATCGCCGCGCCACGGAGGCCTCCGTGCTGTTGATACATCCAGAGAGGGGATGAAGAGTGCTTAATATTGATTCAGCCGTAGCAGAGGGAAGGGGGTGCGTTTTCTTTTTTCTTTCTTTTTTTTCCTCCTGAGGAGCGCTGATACTCTGGACTGTGCCACAAGCCTGTCGGGCCTCGGAGAAGCGCTCTAAGTGGGATTTGAGTGAGCCGCCGCGTTGGCAGGGGATAGAAGATCATTATTCCAGATTTGTCCCAAGGTCCCGTCACTCCAGCTTTGGTCTACGGGATCTGCTCGACTCTTTTATGCTATCGAGGCATGTTGACACTGCTGATCAGCCTCAGCCTGCTTGTTCATTTGCTGCCTCTCTTTAAAATACAACCAGACACACTGTGGTGGAAATTAACTCACACTTTCCTGCTATTTAAGCACATCCAGTCATTTTAAACTCTTAAAACTATACTCATATACTTGTACTACCATTAAACAGCTCTGATAGTGTCATTTTCTTCTGTGTTGTCGCCACATTACATGGGATGATGGAGTGGGACTTAATGTCGAGAGGGACTCGGGTTTAAAAATTTATGCTAATGGGAAACTTGCTGTCACAAAGTCTGGGATTGTCACACACACATGCAAGCCTCTTTGAAATTAATATATTCAAGCCACTTGGACCACAGCCGTGACACTTGAAATGTAATCTGACACCTAAATAACCATTTCCCTTGTAATGGTGTTGGTTAAATTTAAAACAAAGCTACATACTGTATATAGGGTTCTTGCTCAGATTTTCCATCTGTGTTTTTCTTTTCCTAACAGTGCAGTGGTGTGAAGAGACCATTAGCTGTCCTGATAAAAGCAGTATCTTGTGACAAGAGCCCTCGAAAGGCTGCTCTCTGTGTTTCTCACCTGTCCCCTCCGGTCTATTTCTTCATTCAGGGTCTTTGTCCTCCAGGGCAGGCGAGGACACCAGTTCTCCACCTACGAAACAACCACGAAACAACAAGCTAAATATAAAACACGATGACAGATGAACAAACAAATATGTGTCAGCTAATGAACATTTAATAACTGTGGTCCATCAAAAGTGCCTGTGAGACAGTTGGGTAGCTTTGGAGTGTGGCCACTGGGAACAACTATGAAACCTTCTGCTTTCCAATTAAGTCCGACACTTCCTTTCAGGCATAACGGCGATAGGCTTTGTTAGAGTCGTGTTAAGCCAGCTGCAACTTCCTGCCAGGAGTGCAACGTTTTGCATCAACTTCTTAATTTTGTGGGGTATTTACTAGGACTACATATGTAAATAAGCCCCAGCTGCAATTCATTTGATTTACATAAAAAGCAGCTAAATAAGACCTGATGTTTTGATGCATGTGTGTAGAGGCAATTAAGTGGAAAAGAAAGTTTTCTACTGCTGAACATGGAATATTGGTTATAAATAAAATCTGTGAAGAAGCAGTAAAGACAAGTCAAAGGCCAGTAATGTTCTGTATTTCTGTTACTTTTAATAAAACCAATGAAAACACCAAAACCAACAACATCAGCTCATCTCTCAGTACTTTCTGACTCCCCTTCCCATCTGTGGTTCTCAGCCCCGAGCCCGTTGGTTCCTATATATATATATGTATGTATGTGTGTGTTTTGCCTATCTCAGCAACAACAGACAGCTGTGTAAAAATCACCAGACAAGCTAGGTGTGTTTATCCTTCTCAAACCACAACACACACACCTTGCTGGTTGAGCCGTGACCTTCTATCGCTGACATCCATCATGATATGGTGTTGCCCTCTCTGGTTTGCCCCTCTGCAAGGTTAATGCAGCGGTCGACAAGTATGAATTATACATGGTAAAGGGTGCGTATGTGAGCCTGAGTGTCCGTGTTCTTAACAGACGAGCCGCGATGGATCGAGAGCCCTCGTCAAAGCTGCTTCGAGATGGAAATACATGCATATTGCCATGGCAACGGCAACGGCACGTGACCGGGAGCGGAGGCTGAGGGGCTGCTAGATTAACAGGACTGGAGACACACAGAGAGTCGATATGTCTGTTTTGAATTTGAACTCCAAACTATTTTGTTTGTTTCCTGTTTCCAGTGAAGGAGAGAAAAGAAAGACGAGGTTTCGCTCCTCTTAATGGACTGTTGTCCATCTCACTTCTATTTCCATTCAGAGCGGACCAGGCTTTCTGTGTTCCTTCTTAGTTAACGGCAATGCTTTCAGCTCATATACAATATTCATATCAGGTTATTGACCTTTCCAGAGCTGAAATCTTAACTTTTCTAAAAACAAAAAATGGTCTGCCATTAGCTTAAGACAAGAGAGAGCTCTCTACTAAGATCACATGATGAAACAACTTATTAAGAAATTTTTGCAGGAGAAGAGAGGGAGATTCACACGGTGATAATCTAAACCAAACAGAATGGTAATCGTAGATATGATCTATGAAGCCTCTTTGAAGTGATAAATCACATTTGCATCTTATGGGAAGCAGAGCTGTTGTTGTTTCTGGATCTGAGTGTAAAAGCAGCGTCTCGTCAGCACACGTTTTGAATTCAGATGGCGATGAGAAAAAACACAACCCATTATCAGATTAAATTTGAAAGCAGAGAAGCTGACAGGCAAATATTAAAACCTTTACCTCCATCTTAATCAGCTTCTATATCAGACCTGAATTAGGATTGACGACAAGAATAATTTCATCACTAGAAATGAATATGTGCCCCCGGCCTGGCGTAGACAAATCATGCAAAATTGAGAATCCCAAAGCGTCCTTGGAAGGAACACAAGCTTCTATATGTTAGTGCTCGTCAATAATGGATGCTCGGGCTGCTTTTTCCTGTTTGCAGAGGATATGTAGAGACAGAGGCAGGGGAGCAAAGTCATTCTAAGCCTTGCCTTGTAGACTTAGAACTCATCTCTTCAAGGAGTACCCTCACACCAACCCTTCGTCTCCCTCCCTACCCACTGAATCATCTCCTCTTTCTCCCACCCTGTCCCCTGCAACACACTCTAATTTGCTCTCATGAAAAATGAAATCCTCTCTACCTCTCTCCTTTGCTCTTATTTTTAGCGCTTCATTCTTCTGTGATCGTTCTCAGGTTACAGGAATGTTGTCAGGGCGCTGTGCCTATTTAACATCCATTTTTCTGGGTTGTGTGTGCTGCTATATTGCAGCAATTGCATCCTACTTTACTCACTCACTTGTACTCACTGTAAGTCACAAGTAATAGGAGCTAAATGAGTAAAATGTTCCCCTCACATTTCCACTTACATTGCTTTCTCACAGTACTTCATTTTCTGTAAATGCTCACTAGAGCATCAAATGTGCGTAAATCCGCAGCTGAAAATAGTCCCCAACAAATGTGCTATTTCCTCCTGTCTGCATCATGTTTGCTAAAAATCACAGTGCTCACCTTTTTTTTTAGAATTGAAAATATACATATGAAACTGCAGTAACAGAAAATGTGTTCGACATTGAAGGCCACAGACAGGCAAGTGACAATGCAGTGAAAGAAGTGTTACTGATAGTGGTGGAGAAGATGGTGTGTTGATAAAAAAAGAAAATGAGCGTGTGACTTAAATGTCACAGAGCATCCGCTTGACTGTAGAATCGAATATAAGCAGCGTGTGAAAATATCACATATTTCTGGACCAGTGGGGAGAATTAATACATGAAACAAACAACAATACCTCATTTCCATCATATTTTCTAATATGTGAGGTACGGTTGGCACCATTTTAAGTATGTCATCTTGTTACATCTTCTTTAAATGTGGTTTAATGGCACCTGACTGGAGAATTAGTGCTAGTTTTTTTAATCTCATAATATTTGAGTACATTTGAATCTAGTGACTTTGTCTTCTTTTACCATATTTACAACTTTTATGTCAACAAAAAAAAAACCCTGAAGTCAGTATCTTGGTGCAGCTGGACCAATTCAGCACAGTCTACAATATAATACTACAATGTAAGTGTTACTACAAAATACATGCATGTATTCCATGGTGATACTGTTCTGTTTGGTTGTAATAGACACGCTGGACTCACCTCACTGAGGTAGATGAAGAAGGAGCAGGTGGATCCATCCACGCCGTAGTTGGCGTAGCAGGAGTCTGAGCGCCACATCTCCTTCATCCACTGAGGAAGAGGAGAAGGCAAGATTAAAACCTGAGCCCCTGGACTTTAATATCAGGAAAACATGCAAGCCTGTTGTGGTTTAACAGCAGAAAACTCGACTCGACAAACAACTGTCATTTAGAGACTTTTCTTGAATTTTATAATGGATATCTTTGTTAGATAGAGAAGAAGTCAGGTTGATGTTGCAATTTTATCATCCACTGTGGGGTGTGGTGATTTACAGGCAGGTGTTGAGGCTGAGAGAATACACAATGCACACTTGTTAAACCTGCAACTCATCTAGTTTTCACCATCCTCATGGAAACAGCCCGGGCTGACAGGCTAAAAAGGCAAGATAGTGACTTAAAAGTCTTTGGTTTCAATCCCTGAAATCAAATGGAAAATCTGCGGTTTGAAAATAAATGAGAGAGAGTTTTTCCCTTTCATCAAATACATGTGCAAATCATCCAGCGGAAACACTCAGCCGCCAGCAGGAAAAGAGCGAGGCTGCTCTGGGGCAGCTCTCATGTGAATGTGTGGAAATAAATCAATGTAAAAATCTCTTTCTGACTAAGATGAAGAAGAACACATATCCTCAATAAATCTTTCTGAAAAATAAAAAGTAAAAAAACAAAAGGATGGTAGAGAAGCGGTTTCTTTTTCTTCTGATTTGATCCCTGGCAGCCAGATTTCTGTGTCATGAATGACATGCTAGGATACATGTAAAGTCAAAGGGTTGCTGAGCTAAGATGCGAACTGACAGCTATCCCGCTTAGTTCATAGGCTCAAGTCCTGCATCATGCATGCTGACTGACAGTAACCTAAGGGAGCAGCGCACAGGGAAATGTAAAAATTGACAATTCAAATCTGTTCACAGAGGGGAGACTTGGCAGATGGGCTTGGATGAGACTCACTTAGATGGTGAAGGCATGAAGACTGTTGCATTTTTGTTTAAATGATGACGTGTTATTTGTGAGCATGAACTGAGAAAATGGATTTCTCAGATGTTACATAGTGAGCACTGATAGTGAGACTGCTGTGGAATACCAGTTCATTGTGTTTTGATACCTTTCTGAAATGGTGCAAGCAAAAAAACAAGCTCACATACGTGTGTGTGTGTGTGTGTGTGTTTGTGTTTGTACATGTGCAGAGCAAGCTTTGGCAAGGCCTGGCACCCAGTTGGAAGTGCTGACAGTATCGGTGGAGGACTGGGACTAGCTGAGCAGATGGTGTGTATGATAGGGCCATATCAGCTCCAGGGAGACACACACACACGCATACACAGAAAAACTGAGACATTGCACTGAAATTGTACATCTGTGCATGTGTTATTTGTGAGCATGCACCTGTGTCTGTGTGTGGGCTCACTAGAGCCCCATTGTCCCTGAAAGTGAAATTAAACCTTCATGACGTTTGGTCTTCCAGCCTGAACACAGACTGCAGGGCTGTATGGAGGTTCATATGACTTTGTATTTTTACTGTATTTTCTCAGGAGGTGGTGGATCAAACTGAACTAATAATAGTGTAATAGTGTGTAAGATGAAGTAGCAACTACTGATGAATTTTGTATCAAGCATTCTACCAAATATTTTAATGATTAATCACATTTCCTTTAAGAGATAGAGAAAATCTAAAAGAAATTAAAAGGTCCCCTGTTTGACTTGTTTGCCTCAAGAAGCACTATGGAACAATTTTTATTCTAATCCACTGACCAACAATTGGAAGAGGTAATGTGCCAAGAAACGAAGTAATGTACAGTGCCTGGAAGGGAAGAAAAAGACGACTAGCTAGCAAACACTGATGTAAACAATGCAGGCTTCAAAATACTTTTAAATCAGCTTTACAAATGGAAAGGAAATGCATTCAACGTATGTTAGGTTTAACACCAGTGTGTTTTGGTAGACACTCAGAGGTACCGTATGAGTTTTTGCTATCACTACATAGCCAACATTAGCATTAACAGCAGTCTTGAAGAAACGTTGCAATTACAGCATCAAACTTCAGTGGTGGGAAGCAACACCAATGTTAACATTTATTTTAACTTTTATTTTACTTTTTACTATTTCTATTACTTTTCTTAGATGGACGACCATCCTGCCCCATAATATGACTTTACTTTTAAGAGTGAGTCACTGCAGCGTCCAGGCTGTCCTCAGTCCAACATGAGAGGATGAAGAAGTAGCACTGCCCAGAGGACGTATTCTCTTGCAAACACGACAATGGCTTAAATTCTTCGTAACTAAACAGCTGTTAATGCTAATGTTAGCAATGTAGCAATGACAAAAACGTTTACGTTACATTTAGCACCTTCAAGAGAATGCGCAACTCAATTAAAATTACTAGACCAGTGTCTGAAAACATATAGTAGCATAATAATATTTATTAATATTATTTGCTCACCATTTCAGTTCAAAGTAAAGTAAAACACCATCATAACAACATCTGTAATAAGTAGTAGCTCAAGCCTTCTTATTGCATACTTAAAGACAGCTTGTGTAACTTTTGCTGAACAGGTGCCACTTTGCCCACGAGTGACAATTATAGGATAATGTTAAATTCATAATGTTACAGTAGCAAAGGAGAAAGAGTCATAGAGTCAAACAACTGATTATAAGCAATGTGTGTTTTACAGTAATATCTACCTTATGTTTGCTAACATTAGCTGTAGCAACAAAACCCCTGAATGTTCTGACGTGAGTGAGGGTGTGTATTATTGAGACTTAATTTGCAGGAAGAAAAATGTGCTGATTCATTCAATTTGGGCATTTTTAAGTACCGGTCTCTTCTTTTCATTATTTTCCTTTCTTGGTCTGTGCACTCATCCATCAAGCTAATAGCTCCAGGACGAACTGAAACTCTGTAGGAGAGAATTGCTTTCTTAAACTTCTTCCTAACACCTGCTTGTCTGCAATATGGTCAGGCAGTTTCGCAGTTTAACAGATGCATCCAGACTCCTGTTTTCTGCCTTGATCAACGTCAAACTGAAGCACAGTTTACAAATCAGCAGTCCACACCACTGCCCTGAAAACTCCTGCATATCATATCAACTCAATATGTTACCTAACTGAGTAGAAGCTACACTGCTGATATTCAATCCACACTAGTGATGAGCAAGATCACTGTTTATCCTTATGGTGTTTTTGGTTTGCATTTCGCAGAGAATAATGTCAAACAGTTCGGGTGTGTGGGTACGCCACTATTTTTTTCTTTGAATTTTCTGCTTATGTGCTCTTTTCTTTGCTCAGGCTACCTGCCTAGTTCCCCCTTTACTTACTTTTAACAACATATTCACAGTGATAAAAACAGTGTGAAGACAGACACACAGAGTGGGATGGAGAGGCTGTCTTTGTGTGCGTTTATATGTGTGATTCACCTTGAGCTTGCCCTCACAGTGAGGGAAACCATCCAAAGGCGGCAGCTCACACTTCTCCTGGGCTCCGTTTAGGAGGTCTGGAGGAAAAGGGAAAGAGGAAGAGAAAAATCAATAAGGTCAGGTCAGTCAGCTCCAAAAAGTCTTTCATTGTCTGTAGTTTTAACAGGACGAACAATCTTCACACTGGAGACGACTCAGATGCAAACTTTAACATTTCAGGAACACACACAGTTCTGCTCTGTAGTTCACAATGCCTTCCCCTGTGGGGTTTAAATTGGGAGGAAAAAGAATGTGTGCGTGTGTGTGTGTGTTTGTATCTGTGTTTGTGTGGAAGGGGGGAGAAGAGCTGAGTCACTGGCTTTTTATATATTATGTGCGACTTAGAGAGAATCTCTGCAGTTGTGAGTGTTGAGGTTAGTTAGGGACCACTGTGAGCCAATATGGATGCCATCACCAGTATAATAAGACAAACTTATGTGGCCAACTAAACTACAAGCAGCTCTGTACGAGTGTGTTTGAGAATCGGTCACAGCAGACGTACATGCAGCCACTACAGCTGTGTAGTGCTGTAGAACCATTCCCATGCTGGATTTAAATATTCTACCAATACACAAAGAATTCACAAGAAACAATGCATACGTGTGCTGTTCACACTTTTAAACCTGTATCAATTGTGACATGAAGTGCGCCTTCATTTATTAAAATGTGAATTGAGTGCACTATAAACAAATACACCAGATGCTCCTCTGTTATACTGCTGTTTCTCTGGTAACTAAAGGGGTCGCAAAATATACCACTGGTGAAATTTTGAATATAACTTTAAGAGGCAGATAGGCAGGCAGATGGATGACATGGCATTATAAAGATGCATCTGCATGGTAACTAAATGTTTTCTTCCTTTGGCTGTGATTTTTGAGTTGGAACACACTTGTGTCTTCTTGAGAAATAACACAGAGGTATACAAAAGAAGGCAAGGGTAGATACTGGACTCAAAAAAAAAAAAAAAATCAGGCTGTACAGAATTCCGTTTAAAAAGTCAGGTCAAAATCTTAACATTCAATACTTGTTGCTATGTGCTGATTAGCAAATCTTAGCATGCTAGCTTGCTAAACAAAGATGGCTAATATGATAAATATTATAATATTATACCAGCTAAACATCAAGTTGCAATGTCACTGTGACTTGTAGTTTTGTTCTCCAGTTTGTGGAACAACCTAAGCACTTCAGGTCAGATGCATCATCTTTGTAAGTCTTTGGATTGACAGCTGGAGACTGCTCATTACTCTGTGGTCAGGGATGACGGTCAGCCAACAGGATCACCTTTGGCTCGGTAATCTGAACTCCATTACAACGGAAACCACAAAGAGCTGAGAGCTGGGTCCAGTCCACAGCCATGCAAACACAGGCTGAGGAGCATTTAAAACATTTTTCTAGAAACTGTTTGCTTTCTACAATAAACAAAATTCATGTAAGTGCAGTGGAGGAGGGAGCCACTCTGATATCCACATAGCTTTCAATATCCCAATATCACTGTAGGATTAACATTCATGGCTTGCACGCAGGCTTCCCCTCCACATAATCACCTTTTTGATAGCCCGTTCAGAGACATTAACGTCATCACCACTGACCTTTATATCCTGAATATAAATAATGCATCACGGTAGGCTGTGCAGTGAATAGATAAAAGCTCTCCGGCAAACACCAGACTGATGTAATGAGTTTGTGGGTGGTGTTTTAGGAGGATGGTGTGTGTGTGTGAACCTAATCAGCGACTACAACATTGTGTCGGGCTGGGTGGTTGGGGGTGGGGGTGTGGAGCAGAGGGTCCTCCATCATGTTCATGGTTGATTCAGTTTACTTGCACCAGCAGGCTGCTCCAGTAAAAAAACATTCTACAGTTAAACTCTTTTTTTTTTCTTTTTCTTCCTGTGCTGCTATCACCTAGATTACAGTGAAAAATATATTTCACTGACGCTCTCTGGCTCACAGCCCTGGTGTGTATCAGAGAAGAATGAGAGATAAAAGAGAGGTGATGACATGCCACAGAGCTCTACGACAAAAAACACCACCAGTTAGATGAAATGCTACCAGCACAAGTTTCTATGCACTGCTTCAGTCACCCATCTTAGGCAGGAGAAGTGGCGGCACTGAGCCTGTGTATGGTTATATCAGCACGACAACGACCATAGCACAACAATACAACAAGGCTGTTAGCACACTTCCTATTTTTACATCTTATCTACTGCTGTAGCAATCGCCTGATCGCTGACGGAGTTAGGGTTAGGGTAAGGGTTGTGGGGGCGGGGTTAAATAACTTAAAATTTTGTGAGATATACAAGCATCAAAGGGAAACTATTCTATAACTGGTAAAACTATCGCAAGCTGGTGACTGTGCCAAAGATGGTTTGATACAGAAAGATGTGCCACTCTGTAACATTTTGACATTTAAAACTACAGCGTAAACTACTGCTAAATAGCAGTCAAGTACTGACCCACAGCTAACACTAGCAGATAGTTGGAATCCCTCAGTTGTACTTTTAAGGACATCACATATTTATGATCGTGTATTATAATAGGTGTATGATGTCAAAATAGTTGTGTCTATTTATCCTTAAATACTGTTACTGTAGTCAAATATAGGAGTTGCAATATAACAATGGGGTTATATATAATATAATTTCCTATCGCGATATAAAATTAAGTTAAAATTTTCCTTGGAAGAAATATAACAAATCACATTGCAGGAATAAAAGTATGCATTTAGCAAGTGTTTGTCATGTTCTGACCATAAGAAGAGTGAAACCAAATTTAAACATCTGGTTTCTTAAAAATCAGCCTGATATGAAAAATCTTATTGTGCTATCATTTCTGGCCACATCGCTCAGCCCTGGTGATACATGATCATTCCCATCTGCAAGAAAAAAAGACATAACAAGTGGACATACTCCCACTACTTTGATTTTATCAAACAGATGAAAAGTACAGTACATGGGACGTCAAAACTATTTCCATTACTGTTCACAGTGAAGGGAAATGAATTAGCTTTAGAGCTACAGTGGAGAAGCAGTCAGAATTACAGCACTCCACTCAGAGCTGTACTAAGCCAACTAAAAACCCCAATTTAATTTTCCTGTTATTACAGATGCTTTACTATAGACTCCTGGTGATTCATGTGATTTTCATGCTATGTGGTAAAAACAGGGGAGAGGTGGGAGAGCCATTTCTGATGGAGTCAGCCGGTCACAAGACGAACACAATTGACAATAAAGGCTTCTTATTGTTTCCAAGGGCAGCAGGAGTCAGGCAACAAACTGGAGGACTGAAGCTGAAGAGGAGTGAAGCCCAGACTTACTGCACCCCTGAGCTGTTAACAAGCTGCATGTGGTGTGCATATAAACACATCGTACTCTCTTACAGATAAGAGGCATTTCAAGCATTTATTAATCTTGTGTACAGGCTAAAGCAGAGGTTTTCAAACTATGAGACGTGCCTCCCCTTGTTTTTGTCCACTTCATTTGTCCCACTTGTCACCACAGTCAGCGGTTGGAGCTGCAGCAGTGGCTGCAGCAGTGGCACAATTCATGGAGGTAATTAAGGTACTTGAAAACTCTTAGGCCTGACTGCTGCTATCTGTGCCAAAATTCTCCTTAAGTCTGTCAGATATTAACTAACAGGCATGACACACACATATTTATCAGTGTGACTAAGACTTTCTGCCAATATCATTATCTCTGATGCCCATTTTTAATAAGTGTCCATAAATCTATATTGTAGGAAAGAGATGCTTCTTATATTTCAGAACTTGCCTGATAATTATAATCCTGTAATCCTGTGATAGTGGTCTGTATATCCATGGGTAAATAGGAACTGCTAATAGCTGATTCGGCTAACAAATATAGGCTAAAAAATGGGGCTCCAGTTGGTGCTAAGAGCTCCCTCACAGCCTCCATGGAACACTATACTTTCTGTTTAAATCCAACAAAGCATCATGAGATCTGCAGTTCCCGAAGGTATAGGAGAAGTGCAGTTGTCTTGATTTTGGCTCACAGTGTTAGACTGAGTGTGTCCTTGTGTATTGCTTTCACAGTCATATCCACACACACATACTTGGCCTTGAAATCTGTGGTCACATCTTGTTTATTTGTCATCCTCTGCTCTTTGTGTTTCCTGTTTTTCTGTAAGTCAAACTGTGGCGACCCTGTTTATTGAAAGTGCTGCATACAGAAATCTGACCTGTGATTTGTTGTTCGGGCAAAGTGGCTGTCCTGTGCAGCACACAAGAGCCACGAGTAAGGAGTGGGTCGCTGTTATCTTATCCTTCAGAAGCCCAGTCATCCAGTCAGCCCACCGACCAGCCGAGCAGCCAAACAAGCAGACAACCAACTGGGCAGCCTGTCATTCACTCTGTCATTCAGCCAGTCGGCCAGCGAGCGCCAAAGCCACCAGGCGAATCTTCTCCTAGCTTTAATCAAGCAGAAGAAGCTGCTGCCAAGGAGCAGCTAAATATAGCTCCTTTCATAATCAAACACAGGAGAGGTGGTGCTGTTTCAAAGGGAGCTGATTCCTCGTTGCTCGCCTCCATACGTAGCAACAAAATTTTGTTTGGACAAAACGGTTCGATCATTTTCACAGTCGCACGCTAGCTGCTATACATTTAAAGGGTGTGCTAAAGTTACACACCCTGGCAGAGTGTCAAGGAGCATTGGCGGAGCCTCAGCTACTCAGGAAAATTCCCATGCAAACATAAGCACTCTACGGCAGCAGTATATTTGCTTGCTGACAGACATTGTGACACTGAATAGGGTGATGTGAGGTGTGACTGACTCGCTTAAGTGATGATGTGAGGCGATAAGCCAAGCACCAAAACCACACCTCAGCCTAGCAAACACAGGCAACCGAGGCAAGAGAAAAGCAAACAGCATGTAGAGCTAGAAATGACAAAGCGTAGTTAAATAGTATTCTAGCAACAGCTCACAGAGTGCTCTGACGATCAAATAAAAGCAGACAACAAAGAGGTTCATTTACAACAGATTAAAAACAACACACCACCACAAGGTAAATTATACAAATAGAGCATGAGCGGCATATTCAATTTAAAATAATGAGCTAAAAGACGCATTAAAGCAACTTTACATGCACAGAGGGGCTAGAAGCAGAAAACAGATGAGATCATTCAAACTTGCGTAAGATGTCCAACAGCCTCTCACAGCACTGAGGTCACTGTTAGCCAGCTCCTAGCACACACTGTTGGCCATTTGATAGGCCTTAAATAGCATCATCTCTGAACAATAAGTGATATTACACACACAGGGTTATTTTCCCCTCTCCGTCTATGTGTGTGTGGGTGTGTTTGTCCAAGTCCATGAGGTAATGTGACATTCGACAACTCCAGAATTGGATTGAGGACATCTGGTTTATGTTACATCTGGTTTATGTTATTTTCTCTCTTGTGTACCTCTCTCTCTCTCTCTCTCTCTCTTTTCCCCCCTTCTCTCTCAGTTTCATTGATTTCATTCTCAGGCAAACCAGGCTAAAAACATTCCCTCAAATAACATGAAATCCCAGCTTCAGTGACACAGTTTCATCAGTGGAAACAAAAGAGGTGTGACACTGATTAAATCTCCTGGCATGCAAGGCAGTTTTGTGACTATTAGGCTACTAGTTCTCAACAAACACTTTTCTCAACAAAGACATTACAGCGATGAATGGATAAATGATGTGTAAAGTGTCACCATGGTGATTCAGCAGAGGGAAAAACTCAAAGGGTGAAAAGTGCACCTCTCCTCGTCTCTGTGTCCTCTGATCCACTGGCTTAGAAACACTAATTTTAGATGCACTTTGCGAGAAGGAGCGGACGTATAAGTGTGTGAGTCTATGTGTACGTCTCAGCGGCAGCTCATCAATTACACAGAACTCCTCTCAGCCGCAGAGAATCAACAGCTGTGCAGGTGGAGAGAGGGTAGGCCTGTATCACGACACAGGCTCGACTGAGTCTGGCTATCTCTGGGATACCTGGCCTCACTGGTATCAGGAACTGGTATCAGCTAAAACTGCAGATCCTCTCTGTGCTGTACTCCTCTGTGTTTAGTCCAACTCAGCTGAGCTCTACAGTGACAGCGGCATATGAGAGAGAAGATTAAAGCTCAGGATGTGAAAAATTATCTGGGTGCACTGGTGCAACTGACTCTAGTTCTGGCACCAATGCTGGCAAAATATACAAATTAGCTAGCTCTGACGCTAACACATTTATAATCTCTCCTCTCCATTTCCTATTAGCAAAGAGCACTGTCCAAAACATGCCAGCATGTTAGAATCTACAACAAATTAAAGCTGACTGTTGTCTGGGTGAAGTGCTCTCTGCACAACCGTCTGTTTTTGTAGTTCCCCAGAGAGAAATCTTTCACATCATATTAGTACTTTAACCTGAACAACCCTATGGTTTTGAACCAGGACCTTCAGCATTTGCATTAAGTAACTGATGAAAACTAAGATGGGCCACAGCTGTTATTTCAAAGTGGCAGATACATATTCAGTCAACATTTAGGTAAATGTAAGTATCAGATCAGACTTGGAATTGGCAGTAGTGAGTATGAAAAAAATGATTAGCCATTAACATTTTGGTGTTTTTTGACAGTCTTTGTCACCATTATGAATAAAAGCAAAGTAAAAAGTCTGTTGCTGCTGCCAAAGCAAAGAGGAAAAGCAAACAGTCAAGACAGAAAATAAACTAATGCCAGATAAGGTCAGTCAGTCTTTAGAACTCTCTGTCCAGCCACACAACCCACAGAGCAACGCCTCCTTTATAATTATCAACTCAATCAGTCTAACATAGGTTTCTGTGTCGATGGAATATGAGTGTAAAAGAGCATTAACATCCACAGCATTAACATGCAGATATAATCATCTATCAGTGGATTGTTAGTGTGGTAAACTACTATAGTCTGCTAAACAATTGATGATTAATCTATTAGTCGAATGGCAAGAAATGAATTGGTGAAATAACTGTTTTAGTCATTTTTAACTAACTTTTCCAACTGAGTATCATGGGGTTTGGAAACTACACAAGACATTTAAAGACGTGGAAAATAATAGCAGGCATTTTTCACCATTTTCTGATATTTTACAGACAACTAATTAAGAAAACAATCTGCAGATTAATCAATAATAAATGATTAGCCTCAGCCTAAGTGGAGACATGTTTGTGCACAAAAATGTCTCCTCTAGCTCTGATGTAATAATCACAGTAGCTTATTTCACCGATGAATAACAATGACTCCGCTCTGTTTCTCTTTACTTGTCATTGAGAGCTCGGTGCTTTTGTCCCTGACCGGACCCTGATGGAATAATGATCGCGTTTTTCCAGCCATCTGATTTCTTAACAGTCGAGTGTGTTTTGATCACCCCTTGTCGTGCAGATCTCTGGCCAGGAGATACAGTTTTTGTGTTTTGGTTAGACTCTCTCACATGCCCGTACAAACTATGAGCTGCTTCCTTGTAACTTTATCTCCTCATCTGAGAGGAGTACAACATGAAGCAAGGAGGAAGTTGCCTGACATCATATCTGAGAGGAGATAATGTGACTCTGGTCATAATCTAAATGATACACAGCATCCTATCTACCCAACTGTTCAGTGACGATTTGCTGTGCCTCCAAAACTTATACTATCAGAATCCCAATTGCCTGGGCCAGCCGTGCCACCTGAAGGCACACAGCAGGGCAACACACACCCCAGTGTGAAGGGCACGTGTTTGGAGCTGGTCAAAACACATGTCTCGCACTGCCTCTGGTCTACACAAGTGTTCCACAGTGAAGGCCTGGAGGTAAAAAAAAAAAAAAATCAAAATTTCCCCATGTATAACTCTCCAGCCCACGCCGAGTTTCCTCTTTCCCTCTCCCTCTGCAAAGAGCGTCTGGCTGTAATCAATCCCTCTTTTGTGCTCGGGCAATCTGATCGGCCCACTGTTCTCTCCCAAAAATATCCAAGAGGAAGATTGGGATTTTTGCACCAAGAGCGGCGCGAAGGACACAAGGTGGCCAGAAAACCTTGATTAGCTCCCGTCATTGCAGAGCTATGACTAATGTTCCACTGTTGATTTGGACAAATGGTGGAAAGCTTGCGGGTTTGAGCTGTGAGACATGGTGTGTCTCCAGAGAACTTGTTGTTGTGATGAGAGGGGCTTTAAACTGAACCGAGAGCGTCTCTGAACTAAATACAGTCATGTGTAGGTCTCACATCTCCTCTGAAAAGGCTTCATTTAAGCAAACATCCTCTGTCACCTGCTAGACACATGTATTTCCTGTAAACAGCAAAGTGAGTACATGCTCGGTCTGCTTTAGTTTAACTCGCGGGCACTGCAGTGGAGCTGAAAATATTCTGTGTTGTCATTAGAGAGGCAGTTTCAGAGCCACAGAGCTGCGTAATGCAAAAAAAAAAAAAAAACATTATCGGGTTTTTAGCTAACCGTAAGCCCATAACACATCCACGAACAAGTGTGTGAGATTATACACTTGTGTGTGTGTGCACATGTATTTTTGCATTGTGCCCTCAGTTCAAGTGCATCTGGTGCTGTATCCTCTGATCTGGATCCTGCCAGTCTCGCCTGAAGATAAATGATCTGCAGTGAATGTAGGATGAGGCTGGAGGTGCTGTGGATGTTTGTGTATATTATGTACACATGTGTCTGCATGTGGGTTATTGTGGGGAAAAAAAAGATGCAGAGGGAAACGAGTGATATTTGGTGAAAGAGCAGAGCAGATTATATTCCCATAGGGCTGTGGCTTTAACCAGCACAAGAACAATCCTGGCGCAGCGAAAGAGGAGACAATGGAGAGGAAGAGGATGCAGAGAGAGGGAGAGACAGAGTGCGGCATACAAAGAGAAGCAGAGCTGTACAGTATGAAGAGAGCAAGGAGGAGAAAATGAGGAAGTGTGTTTCTGTCCACAACTCTCATGTAAAACAGTCACTGAAGTGAACTAGCAGGGTGAACGTAAACTGAGAGAAAGACAAAGACAGACAGTGAAAAAGTGGGGTGCACGTGTCCCAGCCGATGGTGTATAAACCCCAGATGTTCCTCCCATCCCACCCCACAACCTCAAGAGGGACGGGTCTGCCTGTGGGGAAAGACGAGGAGAGAGAGACACATTGTGTGGATGATGTGGGGGCGAAGGGGATGGGAGAGATGTGCTTTTCACGTGTGTTTCCCTGGAACGGCCTCGACTCACTTGTGATTTGATTGATTCAAATTGATTTACAGTTGATTACAAAAAAGCCAAAATCTTATTTGCGGCCTGCTGCGCTGCAGTTTGCTCTGTAGCCCATTGTTCCAGTAACAAACGCTGCAGTAACAAAGCAGATGATCTAGATTTCAGATGCCAAGGAACAAACGTTGAGCTCAGGGCAGTGACCGACTTTAAATGACAGTGGGTAACATGAGTCTATAGGCAGTGATGCTTTTCACTGACTCAACCTCCGGACTTTATGCATTACACCTACTGAATGAGGAAATATTCAAAACTTGATGCATGGAGTTGTGGGAGGCATATCTGTAATTAGAGAAGTGATTTTCCTCCAGCTCTCCCTCCAACAGACAATGACCATGTTGATATATTACCTTAAATAATCCCTACAGTAGATGGTTGCATTAAGGAGGGGCTGTAAGATTTATTCTTTTCCACTCCTTACTGCACATATTTGGTTTTCATCACATAATAAATGAGGCAGCAATTACATTAAGTACATTTTTATACTTTGGAACACATTAAAATGGAAGAAAAAAGCGATAAACATTTAAAACATCTATTTTCAACTTCTGTTGAATCTGCAGTGAGGACACTGTGTATTCATATAATTCATATAAACTGGAGTAGCCCTGGCATCACAGTATACTTACTATATATACTATTTATTTTAGGGCTGAAACTAATGATTATTTTCATTAAACTAACTATTTCAGTGTCCAAGGTGACATCTGCATATGTCCAAAACCTGAAGATTTTCATTTTATTTTTTAGAGACTTAAATAAAACAGCAACTATTCACATTGAGAAGCTGGAACCTGTGAATGTTTACCATTTTTTGCTTGAAAAATTACTTAAATGATTAAACTGACTAATTGATTACGTGACTAACTGTTGTACCTCTAGTTTGCATATATAAACTATGGAAAATCGAACCTCATGTATAAACTTCAGTTCGAAAGTTTAAAAACGAAACACGAAAATACTGCAACGCTGGTTTTAAAAGGTTTGGGGACCAGTGCAGCAGACACCTCGGGACATAAAGATGCCACAGGTGTTTGTTTGGTTACATTTTGAGCCTTTTCGGTTTCAATAAAACACTGTTTCTTCACAGGCAGTTTCATGTTACCTCCAGACGCATCCAAGCTTATCAATTATAATGACTGTACACTGGAATTGGCTGTTATCGTGCTGAACAAATTTTTTGGTTCAGCTGCTAAATATGGTGCACACAGACAGCAGTGCCCCCTGCAACACTGGGTCAGAGGATGTTTCTGCTATTTAGGTGCATTAAATATGATTAAACATGCAACAGGTCTGAGGGTCCCACAGAGCACCTTAATGGCTCTGTGGACTATTATTATTCTAACCACAGGAGCAACAGCACCAAGCAGATTTCCAGTCAATGATTAGAAGAATTACAGCCTTCCTCTCTCAGTAATGATCACAACACCTTAACTCCAGGCTCTCCAGTGAATCCACTCAATGTCCAGCAGTGGCTGCAATCACACTGGTATCTCTGGTATGAATGTGAAGCAGGGCACTGCCAGAAATAGTGTGCGTTCTCAGTTCACTCCTCTGTTCCCATGATAAACAACAGTGTCTAACATAGCTATGGAGTTACATTTAAAATATGCTGTTTATATGAAAATTCTCCTGCCAACATTTTTTAGGGCTTGAGGGAATTTTTTTCTACTCTTTCTACTAATTTTACTTCCAAGTGCTGGAAATAGTGATTTAAGCATTAACAAGGGAAAGATAATGTGCGTTACATACTTCAAGCTAACTGATCCAAACACCTCAGGAAACATTTTATACACAGTGCCAGGCAGAAAATGTGATGAAAGCAAAACTGTCTACAGCTTCTTGTTGTTTGTTTACAACACTGCTATAAGAGGATCTGATGCACTCCATATGGGAGGGATCTCTCGGGACCTGCGAGCTACAGGCACAAATTCACGCTTGTGTACATGGTTTGCAGTGATGGATTCCATACGCAAATGAAAATATGCACACACACACACACATGCAGAGTGGAAGGGCCTGTCTGTGCTTGTTGCCTGTTAGTGTATGAGGGGAAAGTCCTGAAGAGGCTCAGCCTGCGTCAAACTCTGCTACTGACAGGTAAGCACAAGATGTGGGGGCGAGGAACACTTCCCCTCCAGATCTCCACATCAAAGGCACCAAAGCTCAGGTAACAGGCTTGTATTTCAGTGTGCATCAAACAGGATGCGAGGGGAGTTTTTTTGTACCACTGCAGATTTTAACTCCCTGCATCACAGTCATGTACATTAACACAGCTCCTGGTAGGGTCATACACATGCTCTGTGATGCTGATGTTGATCAACAATGCAGAAAAACTGGGATCTTTGACTCAGCTTTAGCTGATTATCACAGTCAATACAATATAATACAATATAAGCATAATCACAGTTCTTTTTTCATGATTTTTTTGATCACCCTGCTGATTAATGAATCGATATTTAATCTATTACTTACACCGAGTTCATGTAGTAACAGCTAGAAGCTAACAGTTCCAGAGCTAGCCAGTGATTGAGTGATTCAGCTTTTTTCCCATGCTCTGGCGTTAAAAAAAGTAGACAAAAATCACAATAAATCGCAACATTGAATCACAATATTTAAAAAACGCAATACATATCGAATCAGCACCCAAGTATTGTCATAGTATTGAATTGGGAAATAAGCATATCATCCCAGCCATACTCAACAGTGACCACTACAGCATGTTAGATTTGAGTGTTAAAGCTACAATACTAAAATTTTAAATGTTTGAACTTTTTTTTCTTTCAGTAACTCTCTACTTAACATATCTTCTTGTGTCATTTACATGACACTGGAGCGTGATGAGTGTCAGGATTCATGCTCGTGTTTTAAAGAGTGTGGGCGCAGACAGCATCTCTCAGCAACTTATTAGCGCTGAGCGGGTTGATGTGTATGTGTGTACTTTATTAGTATTGATCTGTACACCGAGGAAGTAAACAGGCTTTCCAGAGCACAATGGAGACCGCAGACTCTGCTCTAAATCCAAGAGAGGCCCAGGAGATGTTTTCAGTATTAAAATGGTAATTACATGGTGATTGTTTGCAGATTAGACTTTTCAGATTTCACAGGAATAGAATCCTGGAGTCTAATTCTGAAATCCACTTCGTCTCCCTCCTCTAAGTTGCTCTGGACAAATAAGAACATAGGCTAAATGCCTAAAATGAAAATAAAATGCAGGCACCGATGAAATCATAAGGGCGCCTGCAATCCCCAGCAGAAACCCTATCCTCGACCCCTTCCTTTGTTGACATTGAGGCCTTGGATCTCATCTTTCACTGTGAATAGAAAACAGAGATGCAACCAGATCAATAGCTGACAGGGACAAAGCAGTGAAGATGCCCTGAGCTGTGAACGCACTGGTCTCTCTTTACTGAAAAAGCCCGCAGTGTCACAGAGACAGGATGCCACAAATCAGTCACGTCACTGGTAGTGTGGCTGAGATTGAAGGCGCCTTGATAACTTTAAACACTCACAAGGGCGGAAGAATATATTGTAGAGGGAAACGAGATGGAGAAAAAGCCTGTTACAGTAGATGGCTGCAAATAACCACCTGACCATTCATAACATCTGCCTCTGTCTGTCTGGGTGTTTGTGTGTGTGTAGGAGGAGATTACATTTCCATGCCATGGGCTGGCCCACAGATGAAACACCACTGCAGAGGTTGATTAGCCACATCAGCGAGACATGGCAAGACAAGGCGTCACTGACTGCTGCTGGACTGAGTCCCATCTGCCTCCTGCTGAGCAGCAACCAAGGCCAGATCGACTTGTTTTGATCCTATAAGGGACCTCTGTGCCCGTTGTCCTTGGCTAAATGCATCAGACCACAAGGCCGATGCTATTCCTGTGTATAGACAGAGCTCGCTTCGCAGCAAATAAAAATGTGGCATGTTGACACCATTTCTCATTCCTCAAACCGCCAAAGCAGTTGTTGCAGCACACACAATGAAGCGTGACTATAAAGCAATGAAAGCGGGCCACATTTTTGTGAGATGACCGATCACGAGAAAGAAGCAGTGTTCCGCAATGTGTGCACAGCTGCTGGCTCACAACAGCAGCAGCCAGCGGCAGAGAAGTCAGACTGATTGTAGGTGTTATGTTGATCACACATCAAAATGAGTTTTGTTGGAAACAGATTATGATTTTTACAAACTGTAATCTTAGCGTCATCATAAGGAAATCATCAGGGGCTTTGGGAAGTATCTCTAAGCATTTGGGGAATTTGTTAATGTTTTTCTTTCAAAATAGCCTGGTGCATTGTGGGATTTCAAAGAGGGAGGAAATAAAACTGTGAATTAGCAACATGCTGTGCATTTCTTAGAAAAGATGAGCAACAAACAAAGTACACTTCATGATGCTCTAACTGTGCAGATACTGTGATTTCTTCTCTGTGCAGCTTTGTTTGTGGTTTATCAGTTTCTATAATATAATCTGTCCAGTTCAATCGGTATTCAAGTGAACTGGCTGATATCTGCGAGCAGATTCTCAACAGAACAGCCTTTTTAGTTTAGGGTCAAAGAATATTAGGTTTCGGTTTCCCTTTAAAGATATATGTAACTTTTTCACATTAAAATGTCTAAAAATGACTCAACCTATGTTATATATTTAGTTGAGTGGTATACTAGCACTGTCCCAAATGGTTTCTGCAATTTTGTTGTTTCATTTCATTGCCTGTCAATGGCATTGTATCCCTGCGCATCTCAACTCTAAACCAGACAGAATAAAATCCAGGAATAAACTGTGAATACTAACAAGTCCCAGGTTTGGTCCCTCACATGCCAGAGTCCTTGGCTAAGAAAATACATACAATCGAAGTGGAAACAGCGCAGTCCCAGGGCTGCTGCTCAGCTCAATCTTGATAGCAGCCTCTCTGAAAGGCAGGCGTGTTCCCTTCACTGTCCAGATTTTTATCTCTGTAATTGCCTTCCAGTCAAGGAGGAGCACTAGCAAAGCTGGCGAACGCCGCTGCCTCCCACCCACTCCAAGACAGGAGGCATGCTCCAATGGAGACTCTGGAGTGCCGGGGCCTTTAGTTCATTGCCAAGAGAGATGTGGGTGCCGCTTTGTCAGCTTGACCTGCATTCAAGATCCGAATATTGTCTCTCAAGGTAGCGCAGGATGTTTAAAGCAAACGGGGCGCTGCAGGTTTATTGACGCGTGTCACAGGTCCAGGTACTATCGCTGCAGAACACAGAGCTCAAGCCAAGAGTGCCTCGACAACGGTGTATGAGATTAGTGTCTCATCTCAAGTGTCCACAATGGCTGGACTGAGAGCAGCCCTTTACTATCCGTGAGGCAATTCTTGTACCTGAAGAAACTAGGCTACCAGACTGTCAGCTTTTAAGAACTTTATATATAAACCTGATTAACTGTTTACTTTTTCTCTATTGTTTCAATCTTATGTAGCCTTATTTTAAAATACCTGGTGTTTTAATGCCTTTAATGCCACTAAGTATCATTTTTAATTTCAATAAAGCTAATGATTATTTTCTCTCTGAAAATAATCATTGATAATCAATCATCAAATGGTCAATAAAATGTAAGAAAATAGTGAAAAATAAGAAAACAAGAAAATATTCACATTCAAGAAGACTGACCCAGTGAATATTTGCTATTTCTGTATGAAAGTTGACTTTATTGACACATAAATTATTAGTATTGTGTGCGATTCATTTCAACTAATGACGACTAACAGCTACATCTCAGCTAATCGTTTCAGCTCCACTGACAACTGAAACTTGTTTTTGCAGCGATGAATATTCCTTTAAAAGGCGCAGTTTATAATGAAACATTATCTTTAATTTATCTCAGTGTGCAAATATTTCCAGATAAGAAAAAAGCACTCAGAGGCTCTGACAGCGCTGCACAAATACAAGACACCAAAGACAGAGTAAACGGGACTGAGTGATTGTATGATGATACACCACGCTGGCTGTGAAAGCATGTGGAAGTCAGATTTTCACACTATGCTGTCTATGATGTTAATTGTCTTGATAATAATCAGTCACTTTCACATACTGCTCATGTCCATTAATTATGCTACGAATTGTTGTTCAACTCAAGGTTTTAAAAAGAGAAAAAGTTACAAAGCCAGTGTCAACATTTTCTACAGGACGGTGGTACAGCAGCTGTCACTGAGATTAGACCCATGTAAATGTGACTTTGTACAACTCAATCAGCCTAATCCATTTCTGCATATATTGCTCCACGGCACAGACTCCACATTCCTACTGTTTAATGCTGCGCAAACAACTGAGAGCAAGTCCCAGGATCCCTGAAAAACCAACACCTCGCTCTCCCAACTGGGCTGAATTCATCATCTGAAAGCTGGCAGGAAAATCAATGAAAACTAATAAAAGGGTCATGCAGCGTGAACGGAGGCCTTATTTGAATTATGTCCAAGGATGCGGTCTGGTCCTATAAAGTGCCTGGTGTGCACTGTGCAATACTGGCGGAGTTTAGCTGGTTGTACGCCTCAGGAATGTTTTTTTCGCTGTGGGAATTCTGAAATAAAACAAGGCTCATAGAAAACAGCTACAACCAGCTTATCCTCGTTCCTTTAATTGGTCTCAGCTACTTTATGTTGTACTGTGCACTTTCACACCCTCAACAACAGGGTTCCTCTGGAAAAAAGAAAATGCAGAAACGTGCCCAAACATGACTCACAGTTCATAAGAATAATAACATTCAAGTCAGCTTAGTGAACTCTCCTTCTCTTACACTCTTACACAGACTATTCAGCAGCAGAACTAAAAGATGCAGTACGTACCTGCCACGTTCACTTTCTCTGAGTTTGTGGCGCTGGGTGTGGCAGTGCTGGTGCCGTTGGTGAGGTTTCCCCCTGTACCGTTGTAGATGTTCTCCACCTTCGACTCCAGCTTGCCCAGCCTCAGCATGATGTTATCCAGCAGCACTGCGAGGGTCTTCTTCAAGTCTGGAAGTAAGCATATGAATCAAGTCAAAGCGGTAAATGCTAACGTTCATTATTTCTCCACCAATAACACGAGATATCTGACACTGATTGGAAGTGCCACGATGGAGGCAAATAACAGCCGTAATAATTAGTGAAATTTAACCACAACTGTATTAGTATCTCATTGCTAAGAGAAGGCATCCATATCTTTCATCATCACCAGGCTTATCTTTATAGTGAATACATGCATGTAAATCACACTGCTGCCTGTAGTCTGGGGAACCTCACTCAGCTACTGTATGTTTCAAAATGTATGACGAGAGGCGCTCTGGGCAGCTAGCTCCAGGCTTATTTAAATGTAAAGCAGGAGCTGCTGCGTCTTTGCTGTGACCTTGCTATTTAATTTGGGCCTTTGCATTTCTTTCCCTTCATGAGCATTTATCTGCATAGGACACAGCTAATGGAAGAATGGGCAGTGGGGGGTGGGGTTAATGCGTGGCATTTTCTGGCCTTATTTATTGTTGTGTTTGTCTGATATAGTAACCTGCAGCAACTGCAATGACATTTACAGAAATGTTAACTTGTTTCAAGCTTACACCCACAGAATAACGATAAATATTATGTTATCAGCACATGTTATTTGTCTACAGCAAAGAACCCACTATATCATCTATGCATTGGCTTACACTGTATGTGTACAGAGCCAGATCCAGGGTGCAGCACATTTGCTTCCCTCAGATGATGATAATTGCTGCATGTCTATCACATACAAGCGCCACATTTTCCCCTCACTGCGATGCATTTGACACGCCAGTTTTCATCACGTCAGAAAGACTGGCAAGGGCACAACGAGGCCTGGCAGAGCGCACCAGCCCCGATTTGTGTGAAGACAGGCGCCAGGGCATTTGTCTGATTTGGACGAGCCGCGTGCGCTGGGAGGAGCTGATGCGCGCAGAGCGGCACAGTGAGACCGGGAAGAAACCAAACGGAACGCTTTGGAGCAGCGGATCCTGGCAAGCTGTCGGAATGAGCATAATTGGGAAAGAAGGGGTGAGTCCAGAGTTAATGCCCCCCTCTGTGCACCTCAGGAACACGGGTGTGTGCCCACTGACTTCAGGCTGTACTTCACAGATTCACCAGGTTTGTTTAACATCTCAACTGGTACATTAGCTAAAGCCAAAAATATGTTTGTAATAGTTTAGATATACTGGTAAAAAAAAATCTACATATTTGAGCAATTAGCAGTTGTTTTCCTAAGACAAAATCTACCAATCTTGTGTGAAAAAAGGAGAGATTGTATCTTTTTATGGTTAATCAGGTTTAACCTTGTCTGAAGGATGATAACACCATTTAGCCTGAAACAGCCTCTTTCCTGCATACAATAAAACAATAGGCCTTGTTCAGCCTGCTTTCATATCTAGTCTTGTTCTCTCTCTCATAAATGTCATCAGGTATGGCCCTGGTACAATTCAAAGTCAAAGTCCACATCAAGCCAAGTACAGTCCAGATGACTTGTTAGGGTAGACAAATATTCACATTAAAATCACATTAACCAGAAGCAACGACAGAGGATGTATAACTGTTGCTGGTGTTGTATCATGTAACTACATCAAGTGATTCTTTTACAGGCAAGAAATTAATATGTGGTCAATTTATCAAAAATAATTCGTGTTTGAAAATGAACATCACAATTTAAGTGGGACGCTTAAATTTGTACAGTTGTGCTGCCTCAGTGGACTTCTGGGTCTTATTATATAAAGATCTCACCACACTTTGATAAAAATATTGAATATATATCTATAAATACAAACCAAACAGAGGCAGTGTGGAGTAAATTAAATTATAACAAGATAACAGCTCTATCTGTTGACTGCATTTCACAGTCAACGTTGCTGAAAGTGGACTTCGGAGTTGAGATTATTTTGTCACACAACAGATGTACAGTTGTGTTGAAATGACTAAGACGGTGATGTCAGCAAGAACACAGTTGTCCCAACTGCAAATTGAGTGAACTGCATCAAAGAAAAGCTAAAAACACAAGAAAGTTTGCTTTAAACTGAAGTTTAGATTCGACCAGCGTGAATAAGGTGATGAGTTCAAAGTCTGTTTTCTTCTCCACGAGAAACAATTTTCACTAAGTCTTTGATGTATGAAAAATTAATTGTTATGCGTGGGTTGTCTAGTCTTGGTAGGTTTCTATGAAAATCGAAAATCTTTTATGTTCAAGACAACAAATACGGATTTTTCACCCAATGTGACTCTGAAAGCAAAAAAAATGTTCAAGCTTTACAATAATTAAATGTGAGGTTTTGAGTCAGAGACCTTCATTAGCCAGTGTGTTAGAAAAGCATCCATGGTGCTGTGAATAATACTCGTCCTCCACTAAATACACTAACACTGCTGCTGGGTAACCAGATGAGTAATAGCTCACCTAGGGACATATTTCTGCCTGTCTCAATATTTCTTAACAAGGTGATGCAGTTGCAAAATAAAATCCTGCAGCAGTAAACACTCGGACCTTCACTTTGCTTTTAAGAATAATGTCATATAAGATAAAAATCTGGGTGAACATGACCTGGAATTTCTCATTAAGCCCATGTGCATTAAAGAGAAGTGATTACACTAGGACATAAGCCAGAGGCATTCATCAGTGATCCCTATTGTTTACTGTCATCCGTAAGGCAAGTCTCAGCACGGCCCGGCGAGTCTGAGTTCTGATTCTATGGAGTGGGCGGTGGCAGAGAGAACAAACATGATATACGTGTCCACCGCCACAAAAAAAACCCCACAATAGCTGCTGGTGCTGAACTGCACGGTAACAGGATACAGTGTCAGGTGGCTCGTCACACCCGGCTGCCCGGATCAGTTTCAGGACAGGTGGGAAGGAAAAGATCGCATCCTTGCCACGTCTGACTTTACTGCGGAGGAGGAAGGTGGTGTATGTCAGCACTTTAGAGCAGGTTTCAGGTGGAGAGGTGCTGCTGGTGGAAACGTGGCACTGACGGGAGGAGCGTTTTCAAATAACAGCAACAACATTTGCTCATATAGATATTCCCTTTTAAGGTTTTTGAGTGAGCCTCGTCCTTCTAACCAATCAGAGAGGACCAATATGCGAACGCACTTCTGGTCTACTATTCCTTTAGTACCAAGGCTTTGACCTACTGGAAGACACTGCTAAAACATATTATATTTAAGGCTAGCGATACTAAGACACCATCTGTAAACATGTCTTGGGACTGGACTGATTTCTCACCAGCAAAACATCCACATTACAGCCAGCCAATAAAACAATACCAATAATTATGGCGATATAAATTTATTTTGCAATATGTGAAATTTTCCTTGTGAACTATAACAAATGGTCAATAAATGTTCAATACAATTAATTTCCTTGCTTCAATAGTTTGTACAGGAATTAATCACTAACAGCCAATCACGTCACAAGATTAGAGGGATGCATTGCACGAGTTAGGTTTCAGTTAACTTAGATTTTATCAATCTAATTATTTTGCTACAACAGATTTGTGAAATGTTCTGCTGTTTGGTAAGTGTTTGTCATATTCTGACCATAAGGAAAAGTTTAAAACCACAATTAACTGACTGATTTCTTCAGCTTTCACTCAGAAGCAAAAACCAGCCTTAAAAGAAATAATGATTTGACATTTATCATGATCATCACTGGTATCAACTGACGTGAAAATTTTAATCAAGGTCACATTTTTGGCCATATCGCCAAGTTTGAACCAACATCATAAATGTTAATTAGGGCTTATAATATATTTATGTGTATTCAGTTCAATTAATGGAACTATCTTTGTGTAATAAAATGTAAAACTTCTTAGTCCTTTCCAGACAAAGCTGCGTTTAGTCAAAATTAAACGCTGCATTACTGAAATCTTAAACACAACATCCAAAAAGTATGTAATCCTGGCTGTGTATTTACAGGCTGAGCACCAGCTGTTCAAACACATTGATTCCATGCCTTTCAACAGGTGTGTTTCTTACAGTCAGACCAACCAATAAAGCAATACTCCAACCAGGCTCCAAATGGGCTTTCAAGAGATACAATATTAAATTCACATGCATTAAGATTTTATGGGTCATTTATGGGTAGCAAAGGAGGAAACCCTGTTTCCCCTTAAACTCATTACAAATTGTATCAAGGCAAATCATTGACCAATGAGTGAACACAGGAAGCACACAGTATCTTGCTGCCTCTCTATCTAATCAAGGACATGAAATGGATTTTGATGTGATATTGGACGGCGGTCAGCAGACTGTGCTGCAGCTCCGACAGCACCGTGAAAAATCAATCCATCATATAAAGGCAACAAAACAAACTGGACAGGACGCTGTTCCCTGGAAACTGTGGCTGATATTACAGGAAAGTCTGTGGACTGGGTTTGGATCACATTTACCCAAACTAGTCATGATTTACAGCAGGATAACGCCTATGTAAATGTAGTATATGCTGTATATGCATAGTTTCTTTTTCCTCACTAACCTCAGACAAAACTGTTAAATGGAAAAAGTACTGTTTGCAGAAGAAAGTGTAAACTTAAGCTTAAACTCTGGGCAAATACTGCACTTCTTTCTTTGCAGACTCCAACTTCTTCTTTACCTTCTCTGGGAGTTGATTTAATCTCCAGGAGCTTTACTGTATCCTGTTGTTTCTCTGGGCATTAGAGAACGATCAATTCCAATCTCAGGTTTCTAATGAGGCCTCCCATCGAGCCATACAGATCTATTAATGGCATGAATAACTTATTGAAGGGTCTTCTGGACCTGCGGTATTACAGTATTATGCTCCAGTGCAGCTGTATCAGTGTTAAATCTCCCTGACAGGTTTTCTTGAATATAAGCAACGCTAGGCCTCTTGAAGAGGTAGACAAGTGGAACCGCATTCAATTTAAAGATGTGAAAAGGGAGGGAAGGCAAAGAACAGCCTATCATAACTCTATTAAAGGGTGCCTCTTTGGTTGTGTTATTGCCTGTCGTACAAAAATGAAGGAAATCATGGCTCATTCAACATCAATTAATAAAACCTGTGCTTTCCAAGTTATAGGCTACTCACCATAAGCGGTCATGGTACCGACATAGGGTCCATCCATGACACTCTGGTTCTCCTCAGCCAGCGCTTTGATGTAGCGCTTGCTGAGGTCCAGGATCTGCTGCCGTAGCACAGCGCTGTTCTCATGGCTGGCCCGCTGCTGGATGGTGAAATGCAGCAGCATCATGCCCCAGATGAACCCGAAGCTGACCAGGAAGAAGCCCAGCTTCTGGGACGACAGCTTCCACAGAAAGGGAGTAGCCATGCTGACTCAACAGGGAGTTGCTGTGACTCTGATTGGACCGAAGGGGAGGCGCAGAAGTCGGGGAGGAGAATCAGGAGGGCAGGCGGGGCATGGCTGCGTCAGTCGGTGTAGCTGCGGTGGTTTTTCGGGGGCGGTGCGCAGCTCGTTTGCCTCACCAGCGCGATTTCCTTCTCTGACCCATCCTCGTCGCTCAGTAGCATCTCAGGGGACCAAGTCTGACCTGCTGCATCCTCCTGCAGAAAACACAGACAGAGCAGAAAGAGAGATGAGTGGTCAGTTGGTTTGTCTGCTAAACAGAGATAATGAGGGCGTTCCCTCTCCCACACGTACACCATTACAATTAAACACTGATAGCTGGAGTGAGACAGCAGTGTCAGATGTAATTCAGTGAACTGAACTGTGTTATAAAAGTGCAAACTGCCTATTAAAAGTTATGTGAGCCCAAAAAGACATTGTTAAATGGCTTGTTTTGTCTGACCAACAGACCAAAATGGAAAATAAACCGAGAAAAAATCTGTTTATGATGAAATAAAAGACAAAATAGAAGCAAATCCCAATACTGGAGAAGCTGAAACATCAAATATTTGGATTTTGTATTTCTTTTGACGATTAATTTTCTGTCAGGTTGATAATCAGGTGTTTAGTGTTTCAGCACTGAACTTAATTCAGTAATCTGAGACACAGCAAAGCTTTTGTCCCACTACATAAAATAATATTTCTCTCTTAGGTTGAACAGTGTTTCAACAGGGTACCAATGGATTTCCAAAGGGTGAGAAACAAACTTACAGCTGAAGTTCATTTGAATATGTTGCCAAACTGGAGGCGTTAGAAATGAGCACAGAACAGACCTCATGTCTGTTACTTTAAAGCAGAGCAGTCAGTTTATAACTGCAGCAGACCACACATCACAGAGGCTCACTGTATCCCAACTGGAGGTCATTGTGTGTGGAAGCTCCTACAGTATGTACACAGAATGGTGACACAACATTTGACTAGATGGGAGAAGTTGAATGGAGGTTTACCATAGAGTAATGTATACATTCAGATTTTTTACACATGGAAAATAATATAAAAATCGTTGCCTAAGGCAAAATGTCTAAACTAAACTAAAATTTTCTCTTTAAAAAGGAGAAATGCGTATGCTGGTGTACAAAGATTAAAATAGTTGCAACTCCTTGCTATAAACAAGATAAGGTTTACCAAAGTAAACCAAAGTTTAATGCATCTCTGACTCTTGAAGGAGAAGCTACAGAGAACAGCCTTGTCTCACCCAGACAGTGTGGCGTTTATGATTGATGGGGCTCTATGGAGTTTATGCGAGAGGGTTTATAGTTCCCTCAAAATATAAACATTTGGATAGCCTACGATCTATCTTCCCCACTGACAAGCCAGAACACAAACTGAATTTTAAATAAACTGTCTTTCTCTGTTTTTACATCTTTTTTTTTTTTTTTTGGGCCAAATTTTCAATAGGCCGCTAGACAAAGATAGGAAGTTCTCCCACATGTGTGTGTGTGTTTGTGTGCGGTTGAGCATGTGTACATGTTTGAGATGTAAAGGTCACAACTTTACTCATTTACTCTCACTACAAGAAAAAATCTGTAGGAGGCGAAGGTGAATTAGTCAAACTGAGATTCACTGATTTCAATCACTTATTCAAAACAGAAAAGAATGGAAAATGGCTAGTTTTGCCCAACCAGCTGTCAAAAACAAAACAGAGACAAGCTGCAATACAAGCAGTACATATGTTATTAGCTGGAACCACAGAATATTTGGTATTTTTTGATAAACAACGATTCACTCAACTTCATTATCAAAACTACTGAAAACTACAACATCTGTGAACTGAAACATCCCCAAATGGCATCCTGTCGTTGTCGCACGTCATTCACTATCTCTTTATCCCCTCATTTCCTGTTATTTCTCGATTATCAGCTTCCTATTGAAGGTACCAAACACCCCTACAAAAAGAAAAAGACAAACTAGTTACAGTTACCTCTGTGATGAACCGTTTCAGCACTAAGTAAAACAGAAGTTGATCTCTGTGAAGAATTGGTCATAATCTGTGTTGGTTGAAAATTACAACCAACAACTCGATTTCAGCAGGTACCCTTTGATCCCAGTTATACTTAGTCACTTAATGCATCTTGTCTGGGTTAAATAGCTATGTGTAAATGCAAGAAACTTTCAGAACAGATTTGAATCTGACGGTTCGCCATACGATACGATACACTTAACTGTCCCCATGGAGAAATCTGTCTTGGCGTCAAGTGCTGCAAATGTGTAACCGTCCCCATAGTAATATAAAACAAATAAATAACAAACGGCATAAAAAAGGCATCACAGATCCAGTTGAGACACATTCTAGTCCAGTGTAAATTCATTTGTCTCTCAAATCTTCATTCCAGTTTAAACTTTGACTGTGTCTTTTAGCCGTGCAGAGTAGCTGACGTTACACAGAAATTAACAATTGTCCACCCTGTCTGATTAAAGCATCAGGAAAAGGCAGCTCTAGCTATTTCAACACATGCAGTTACACAGAGGGTGCACCCATATGCGGAAGCATTTATCTGACTCCTGATCAGTTAAACCACTGAGCAATTTGTGTGTGTGAGAGAGAGGCAAATGTCACCCATGTGTTTGTCTTATTTGTGGGTAGTTGTTGGCCTAACTCTTATTGTTGTAACTAAAATCATGTTAAGCAGGTGTTCAGGTGTATTATCAGCACCACCCTCTCACCCTCAAAGGCTTATTCACGCTTCAGTGCTACACGACACTACACATATTCTACACATGTACACTGGAAAACAAGATGGCAACCTCGTGATAACATGAGGAAAAACTCTGTTTGTTGTATTTGGCTGAACAACAGGAAAAAGATGGGAATTATACAAACTAATTTACATTATGTGAACCTTTGCAGCCACACAGGTGAAGCAAGCGTGAATTGGGCTTAAACATAAATGAAAGAGTCTTAAATCTAATCGGGACTTTATCTGCATACAAGACAGTTAAAATGACTCAGGGTCACTAATGAGAGCTTGGGCCATTTTCAAAATCACACAACCACAAGCTCTTATTCATTTCCTGTTGCTACGACTCTTACTTTGTTCCCCTGTCGCAACTCACTGTTGAAGTTTCCATTGTGTCAATACAATCCTAAAGGCTTTAAGGCTGCTATTCACTATTCAATGTGTGTTGTTGACACACATTTGCAGCAACAGAAAACAGGTCAGAGTGCTTTGTCAGTTACAACTTCTCATTATGGTGCAGTATAATAAGGCATTTCATTTTTACTGTTGTTCTGCAATACTGTAAACAAACGACTGGATACCGTTTTTTACAAGGTTTTTTTATTGCATGGGGTAGAGATTTAGACTTTACCTTGGAATTGGGACACCACTTATTACTCGTTACTCAAAGCATTCTGGGAATTTGTCTACCTCTCCCTTTAAAATCTGCATCTGAAAATGCTCAGTTTGGATGGCCATTTGCAGTGCTGGATGACCACTACCCCTTGATCCCTAAATGAACCTGGACACCCCCACCCTACAGGGCAGAGGATAAAGTAGGGCCAAGGGGGAGTCTTTGGAATGGGCTTAATATTGGGTATCTGCCAATATCAAGCCTGATCCAATACTGATATTTATGTTGCTTGAATGCTGATTTAACAGCCTGTGTATATGACACATTTCCAGGTTTTCACAGGCTTATGCAGTTGGATTCTGCACTGTAGCGCCTGGTTGTCTTAAAGGAGAGGAGCATCTGCACAGCAGAGTACAGTAATGAAAGGATCAAATTTTGATTAGTAGTATTTTAGCTTATACCCATCCATTAAAATATACCCAGACCAGCCATGGACCAGAACAGATCAGATCTCTGATGCTTAATAAACAAATATCACATTTCTAGTCTTTATACACTTCCCCTTTTTCCACTGTGTGAACAGCTTCAGAGACAAAATCCCCAGCAGGCTAATTAATGTAGACATTAAACTATAATATGCTGTTTTCATGCTTGCAACCTTTATTGCTGATTGAACACAACCATGCTAGTAACAACACATTTGGCCAAAACCATCAAAGTTTTGCCCATAATGCAAAATGAGACAGCCCTGCAGCACATGAAGCTGTTAAATAGTTCAACAAGTCTTTACTGACCTTAAGGCAATCTATATACACAGCTAAATAATTGCCCAAAGCTTCAGGCATTGAGCAACATAAAAAAAAAATCTTTTCAGCACGCAATCAAGCCGAAAGAAAAAAGATGTTGAATGTTCTCTCATCTGCATTCAACCGCTGTAGCTGTAAATGAGGCTAAGTGCGGGGAGGGGGATTTCTGTAGCCTTGCTTTTGAACTGCGGCTTTCTTATGCTCTTTCAAAGCGGCTCTAACCACATCAGGACCAAAGCCGCCGCAATGCATGCAACACTTTGCAAAACCCACCATACACTTGACTCAAACAACTAAAATGCTCTCACCCGTCCATATTAAAATCTTTGTGTTCATTCATCTTTCACCAGGACTACTTTCACTGTTTCTAAAGCAGGGCAGAGATGGTTATATCAGCGCTGAACTGTCGGCGGAAAATCATCAGCACCTTCCCAAGCAACACAAAAGGCAGTCACACAAAAGCCTCTTTTCACCTTACATCCATCAGCTTCATAAATAGGTCAGAGACAGCTGCAAGCTGCTTCCAGCAGGGCTGGAATCTCACAGCAGGTTATGACACACCATAATTGTTCAGTCATTTAAGACGAAGGCTCGTGTTCTATACAGACAGAGTTCTTTTTATAAATTTTAACAAAGCAGGGATAAATAGTAGATTGTCTGAAAAGAAGGAAAAATGCAAATCCGTGTTTCTTTTTTCTAACATTTAACTCTAATTTGCTTTGTGGTGTGTGCAAAACAATCCTTTCTGTGGAAAGAAAAAAAAAATCTCTGCACCGCACTGTGAATTCATGAGACAAGCCCTTGGCAGTAGCGCTGTGCAATCTGCAGTGCTGATAACATCGGATGTCTCTCGTTGCTCGGGACTCTGTCAGAGGAGGGCGGGAAAAGGCTGGCAGCGCTTGCTGGTTTGGGCGCCGACAAGGATGGGAGGCTTTGGGGCTGTTTATCAGAGAAGGACGACGCTCAGACTGCCCCATGGTACATCGCTGGAAGAGGCACGAGCCAAAACCTACACAGAACATTGACTCAACTGTTTTCTGAATACACACACTCTCAGTCGGAGCTGGCTCTCTTGTCTAGACTGATTTCTTGTGTCTATCCATCTTATTTAAGACAGAAACTGATCACGCCTTTGTTAGAAAGCTTTCCAATCACAGGCTGCATCCTATAATCTGTGGAGAAAGACACGATGCAGCCAGCAGCGTATACATCTCCTCTCAGTTACCTTCTGGTTTCTAATTCAGGATCGTAATTTGTCTGGCAGGGAGCCCTCTGGCTCTCAGCAGCAACAGCCCAGTGAAACTCTGCGCGTTGACAGCCAGCTAAGGTTGCAGAATATATGATCCTTTGCAACTTGAGATGATAACATAACAACCTGCTGAATGTTTTTTTCATTGTTGGGGAGAAGTAGCACATAAAAGCCTGCGGGTTCAAGAGGCAATGAAGACAGAAACAATTGAATCATTCAAGCCTGGGAGAAATCACTGTCCTCCCAAATCTGCTACAAAAGACCTCTTCCTGTGGCGACAACTGAGCTGAAATTTCAGCTCCAGAGCCGTGTCTGTTGTTCAAGTATATTTCACTATCGACCACGCTGTAGCGCTGATAGGCAGACATAAAACGAGGAGGCATGACTCTACTCCCTCACAAGGAAGTGACAGGAAAATATTTTGAAAGATTGATGTGAAAAGTTTGTATCTGACAAAAAAACACAGAGAGCAAAGAAGAAGAAAACTATGCCCTGCTTTCCATTCTGAAATTACAGATTTGGTTTAAATAGGTTCCCTGGGTTCCACACTGTGTTCCTAATGAAAACAGTTTAGTGTCTATTTTAATTGTTGCACTGGTGACCCTTATATTTAAGCACAGCAGGAAGCCTTTACTCTACTAGAATAGAGAGGAATTCTGGGTAAAGACTCTTTAATGTTAAAACTAACTGATCTAAATTAAGTACAAATGTGAAAACAGAATAACAGGAGCAGCTCATTGCTGTTTAGTAGTCACATTAAAAAGTCAAATAGACACCATCTGTTTGCAATAAAGGTGTGACAAGAGATTTTATGGTAAATACATAAGCATCTAGAAGGTCCAACAGATGGTGGGTCATACTTCCTGTCAAGAAGTGCATTATGACTGCAAAAATTCAAAGGAAATCCATGACAGATGCGATAAAAAGCACCAATCAGGGGAAGGAGAAGACAGATACATGGATTACCTAAAAAAAAACAGAAAGAAATAAAGAGTTCATTATGTGGCTGGAAGTTCCATACAGAGTGGAGTCAATTTCTCATTTAATACCAATGGAACAATCCCAGACTAAGCTTTAACAAAAAGTAGAGCTTTGTTTCTCCAGTTTGAAGCTTCAAAATATTTCCAATATGAACGTTTACAATGAGCGCTCTGTCTGTCCTGCAGCAATCATGGATCCTTGCTTGTATTTTCCCTCCAGATGTAACTGGTTTATAGTAAAGTCGCAGGGATTTAGAGTAAACAATGATATTGCATCAATGTCAAAATAATCATCTAAAGCTTTAATATCTTTCAGGCGGAGTCCTAATCACAGCAGCCTTTGCCCTTATTTTGTCATATGCTGAATTGTTAAGACCAGGCCAGATGGCTGAGTGAGGTAAAGACTCTGTCCATTGCCTCTGCATCTGTGATTGGAGCTGAAAATAACTCTAAGAGTAGTTTCAGGGATATTCCATAAAGGTGAAGGCCAGAGGGGGGGGGTCTAGATTAATTCCAGTGCATTACTTCAGGTCCAAAAGAGAGAGCATTCTACTGAAGTGAAATAATATACACTAAGAGCTCGTTGTATAACCACAGAAAGTAGTGAAATATGCTCTAGATGTAGCCTCGGCCATCAATTATGGATCACCTTTGAAAAAGTATCCATTTTTCTCCTGAACAGAAACAGGCTTTCACTGAGCTTGACCTCTTGTACCAAGGTAAGAGCTCTCTGGTGGTGGCAGCCGGCCTTACTTTTACTATGTACTTTTTTTTAATACACATATTTTTAGAGTCCCTGTGCTTTACACTTACCAAGGATGTCATTATCTCTGCTGTCCATCACAAATAAACGTCAGCAAACCCACATAGAAATCGCAGAAAAAAGATGCTCCTTATGATTTCAGAACTTAACTCAGAATCATCATGTTTTTACATTTTCTAGAGTATTAGAGTAATCTAGTGATAGTTGTCTGTACATCCATGGCTACACTGCAAACAGGAGCTGCTAACAGCTAATTCGGCAGTAGGACAGAGTCCGAGGAGGGTTCACAGTGTCAGACCTTGAAAACCAGAGCTCACGGAGTTCACACCTGTAGTCTGGTTCACTCGGTTTGGAGCGAAATAAAAATCCTTCAGTTCCACAAAAAGTGGGTTCTTTTACCGTAATATTAAGGTTGGACCGTTACTGTGTGGTTTCTGTTTCACTCACTTTTTAATGAGGAACTGCCAAAACACGTAGAGTAAAGCCACAAATACAACACACCTGTGCTATCTCCTTTTCACTTTCTGTATGATCAGGCAAACTCCCCGCGCTCATGTATGTTACCATGCTTACAAAATAATTTGTAAAAAAATGGACGCTGCTTACAGTAATCGCTTATGGGAGCTTTTCCTTGATGGTTTAGGATTTGTCCTAAATCAACATATCAACTGCCATAAAACCCTGTTCTTGGTCTGCTTTACTTTCACATCAAGGACAAAGCACAGACTGAGATCCTCTTTCTCAGGTGGTCTTGGTCCAGTTGTAAAGTCCCACAAATGGGTTTAAACTCAAATATATTCATTTGACAATCATATAAGAATAAGAAAACCATTAAATATTTACATTTGAGAAGCTGGAACCTGTGATTTTTTAACCATTTTCGCTCTAAAAAAATGCATTAATTAATCAAATATCAGATATTGCTGGAGATTAATTTTTTGTTAGTCAACTTATAGTCAGAATCATGTCAGTACTACTAAGCTCTGCTCCATACAACACCAAAACTACATCTGAAAACAAAAATCCAAAATCCAAGATGGCCTCATGCCTAACTTTGCCCACCTTCTTCTCTCACTGATGCAGTGACAACCCTCCATTTAGCACAGACGTTTACAGGCTCAAGCTTCAAGATTATTTTCAAGTATCGTCTCAAGACCTCATCCTGGAAAAGTGAAATTCCTCATTCCACCCAATCCTCTCCCAGACTGAGACTAGTGCTAGCTCGCCTGTTGCCCGGCCAAAGGAGACGTGATCCTGATAATATGGCCCTGCTGCCATGGAGACCTGTGTGACTCTGCATCTTAATGAGCTTCTTCGCATAAGCCCCGCCTCTTAATTATTCATTAGGCCCTCCAGAGAAAACAGGCCCCGCTGCAGCTTCACCACCTTACTGGTGTGAATCCAGCTTGTAACCGGATATGAACAGCTGACGCTACAGCTGAAGACAGACTCTCTCTGCAACTAAGTTCAAGAAAACAATAACTTTCATGATCCTTTATTAAAAAAAACCAAAAAACACATGTGATTTATTGCTACAGCCTGTGGTGGTGAGGGTGAGATACCACGAAAATGAAAAACAAAATGTTATTTTAGTTGTCAGTCTTCCAGTAAGTCAGATGATGACTTCGGGGGGGGAAGGTGATGCATTCAGGGCAGCAAAGTAACACCCTGCTGGAGGAAGTTCCCTCATTACCACACTGAAAATGAGCATGCATACATTTACAGGACACACAAAAAAACACAGTGTAATCTCACAATAAACACAAAACCTCTAACACGGTCTAACACTGTTCACCTCAGTCCACCTCAGTTCTGCTCAGTTCAGCCTTCTTAGTTCGGTCTGTTTGAAAACAAAGTAGAATGTGGCTGATCAAAATCTAAATCAATAAATGTTAACATGCTGATAAGCATCTGTTTTTTCACACACACAATACTCCCTCTGTATCCAGTCATCAGTCATGCAGCCCTGCAGTATATTTCAGCACGTTACAAATGCATTACTAAGTGAGAATTGCCAGATGTCAGCACCATGCAATATTCAACTTGATACAGGGGTTCCCAAACTTTTCCCCTTCATAGTGAATTTTATTTTCATGAAACATAAACACCACCCACCGCACACTCTCACACACATCATATGACACATATGAACTGGCCTCATATAAATACTGGGGCTGCAATTAATGATGATTTTCATTTTGGATGAGTCTGCTGATTATTTTCTTTCTTTTTTTTTATTGTTTCAGCTCTAATTAATATTAAGAGAAATCACACAGGTCTAAATACTGTAACTAAATTAGCAAATTAATAATAATTTTTGTTATGGTTACATTAAATTTTTTCAAGGACATAAAACACACACACGACACCATGCATTGACTCTGTTACATTTACTCCTCTTAGTCGCTTGAAGTATTCAACATCTTTGGTGACTAAAGAACCTGCTGAGTGTGTCTAGCACCGTTGCCACATTTGACACTTTCCTTCCTATAGACGAGGCATTCTGAGAGCTTCCCCTCCCCATGAGAAGCTGAAAGCAGTGTCATCACAGAGTCTAATTTGACTTATTTTAGTTGTCTTAAGACTGAGTGCTGAGACATATCCACGTTTCTTTGAGCTCTGTTTACAGTGTCTGACAGACAACATGCTGACTGCTGTGCACCTGAAACTGCTGAGAGCACACTGCATTACTATGACAATTGTGGCAACTGTGAGCATGTACTTAACAGCAATTTTAAAACAATGATTTTCATCTTCATGATCAATCTTATTTTGATACTTTGGAGAAAAATAATTGAAAAATATAGGTAATACAAATGCAGCCTGGTTTCAATGTGCTGAAATATTATTAAAAATGTACAGTGGGGAAACCAATTGTGCAACACCACTGGCCAGTGTTCAAGGCACCCACTTTGGCACTGTCCATCTTCTTCTGCTATTTGCATGCATATAGGACTGCACACATCCATTTATCTGACTGAATTCCTATTTGCTACCACTCTATGTTCCTGAAACATTCTGCCTGAAGCTTTTATGATTATAATCTCATTATGATTCAGAGAAAAGTTCTGTGCTGCAGGCTCAGTTCATCATGAGACCTGAGATCAGAACATGTAATTAATTAAATTATCTCCCATGTGTTAAAAATGATCAAATAAAAAGTAAATTATATTCAGCCTACATCAGAATTTTATTATGCAACCATCAACCTTGATTAAACTTCCTCCCTCCACCTCTGGAGTAACACCCTGCAATCCACAGAGCTTAAGCCCAACCTCGACCTGAAGTCCAGCTCCAGCTCTGGAAACCCTAAATCCAATCAACTGTGTCTGCGGTGGATCATTCAGAGACAGGTCGCTCTGACAGAGCAGAGTCTCCTGACAGCTCAGACGCCACAGAGTGGCTGCTGAAGACCGGCGTCTCTCCCACACTGGTGAGACTCTTTGAACCCTAAACTGTCCTCAGAAAAGGAATCGCCTCAGCACTTCTGGAGACGGGAGCAAGAAAACATGCTGAATTTCACACAATCGTCATGGAAAAGGAAGCCAAGTAAGAGGTGACCTAGAAGTGTACCTTCAGTGTTGTAATTTATTTATTCCTTTTTAATTATACTTCAATCCTTGTCTTACTGAGCATTTGGAAACACAACACAGATTTATATTTTTCAAAAAACAAAGAAAGCAACAATCTATTGTAGGGTTAAAAACTAATTTTAAACACTGTACAAAAAGGGAAGTTGTCACTTCTGGTGGATACACATGACCAATACTGTGTGGTGAATATCCAGGAACTGACTTCACAAGAGCTGGATAGTCAGTGCTTGATTTTCTCTTTGTTCTCTAAGTGAGACTTCCTTTTGTCTGAGGCACCAACAAGTAAATCTCAAGTGCTTTGCATTCCACAGAACTTGTGATACACTAGGTTCTTTTGTACTTTCTTGCCGGTAAGGAAGTAGACATACTGTATTATGTAATATCTTACAAGGTCATCTTCTTCAGAGTAGCACTGATGGTTTAACCTGTCACAACACGCCATGAGACAGACAGAGAGGACGAGACCACCCTGACCATGACCTGCAAAACTGCAAATGAGATGTATATGTGGTGCTTTGTTTCTTCCTGTTGCCACTGCATACAAGCTGTGTCGTTACGGTAACACAAGCTGGCCTCATCACAATATGTAGAAGAACAACAGAGTAGTAATGAATAAGAATCAGAATTAGAATCAGACTTGCCAACTAAGTTTACACATACAAGGATTTTGTCTTGGTATATCGGTGCTAAAAAACAGAGGTAGCAAACGAAGACAGAATACTGATACACACACACAAACATACTTGTCTGTGAGGACTTTCGTTAACATAATGCCCCCCTTTATCCTTTACCTTTACCATGACATATTAACAATTTCCCGTGAGGGATTAATAAAGTATTTCTGATTCTGACTCTGAATTAAATGCTTAACCCTAACCTTAACTCTTAACATATTTGAAGAGGACCAGCTGAAATCCAGCTCCTCACAATAACGGTTTCAAACCAACATTTGTCCACACAACCATAGAAACACACACAGACACACACCAAGAAGCATCATATATTCACATTCCTTTGACATAAAATTAAGCAAAAACATTTTAAGCTAATGCGGCTATTCTGTGAATTAAGTGCAAGGGCAGTGAACTGTTATGCAATCAGATGTATGCAAACATGCACACGCTGATATCACTGTGCCTGTGAGGGCCTTCACTGACTATATTAAATCCCCAGCCCTCTGCACTGCACGTCTAACTCCTAACACTTTCTCTCCCCCCCCAACATAAAACTAATCCTAATTCTGGTCTCCTCTCTTAATGCAGGTCCAAATCCTCTAAAACCCTTTAAAGACGTCAGGAGTGGCAAAGTGTCCTCACTTTTTCTCTTTGTGACAGCACAAACCGCAGCCACACGCATTTGCTTATGATTTCTGTGAATCAGACCACACTACAGACTGAAAATCAGCTCAGCTCAGTCCTATATAAACACAGTCCTAGCAACAAAGCTGTCAAGCACTGATTATTATGACTAAGCCTTATTACTGACAGTGACAGTGGTTTATGCTCACATGCTGGCATTGCAAGATTCCGTGGGCTAACTGAGGTAGAGGTTTCCTTAACCACAGTGCTTCCAGTATTCCAGGTTTGACAAGTTGTGGAGAGAAGCAGCTACCTGGGCAACAAATTTCAATGTCTCACATCCTGGTGACTTTTACATAAGTATATATAAACATAACCACAGATAAAAGGTCATCTGCAAAGTAAAACAAAACAGGCCTGACGCTGTTCTGAGGAGGCTGAGGTGAGAATTCAGAAAATCCCTAATCTTCCTTTTATTGCTTTCTCACTTTATTAGTCATTGCCCTGGATGTGAAAACAGCTTTTCAAGAGGATTTACTGTACTTTTTGTGACTTGCCCTGCCAATGAACATTTCTCTGCAGCACGAATAAATAAGAGCTCTGCAGCTACAGAGCCCCAAACAGTGGACTGACTGTAAAGAGGCGAATGTGTGTTGCATGATTCAGTGTGGAGAGTCTAGGTGGAGTGGGGGTTTCTGGGTAAAATGCACAAGCTCCCCCCCCCCCAAAAAAAAGCTGACTTCATACCTCAGTCTGCCCTTAAGTATACTTTGTATTAACCCTGACATTAAATAACACTGGAAATCAAATCACTTTTAGGGATCGCTGACATTGGAGATACAGAAATGTTTGGCTTTGTGATCAGTAACTAGGCCACACAAATAAGAAAAGACAGGTGTGTGTGTGTGTGTGTGTGAGTGTGTGTGTGTTTGTGCTGCAAGAACAGGAGCCCTTTAATCACAGAAAGGCCAAGTGTTCCACTTCCCTGCATTGCATCCATCACCCCAGCCCCAGTTCTCCCCGATCCCTCCATCTTCAATCCCTCCTTCCTCATACCCTCCACCACCTCTGCTTGCTCTCCACCCGAGCCCACCGACACAACCCCCTCACGCACGCGCACACACACACACACACACACACTCTCCCAACGATTCCTTGCCAGTGAAGCATGCCACCGAAGCAAAGCTCCTTTTCCTCAGGATTTATAATCCCAAAGGGCTCCGGCAAAAAAGGCGACTGAAAGAGCTCTTTATAAAGCCAGGGGCAGTCGGTGGCTCACCTCTAGATGGTCACTATGCTCAGCATTAGCTCACTGCCTACAGTCGAGGATCATAACCAGAAAGGAGGGACGTTTTTTTTCTTTGCTAGGTCACATTGAATAAGATATGTCCCAGTAGACACACATCTCCTGAGCACCTACCAAAACCATATCACAAGCATCTTTAATGACATGAAGACATTTTGACTGGCTCTCTGTAGAAAGTACACACAGTCACATTTGCAGCCTGCATGATGATAACCCAAGATACATCTCATATAATGAAATCAGCATGTCATAACCTGATTATATGAGACTACTCATGTTGCAAAATGAAAATTACTGGACTGTACTGGTGAGTTAAGTGCTTCTGCAGCTGCAAACAGCCTTTCATTCTCCCTACATCCTTCTTACTGACTTATTTGACCTTTTTTAGTTTTTAAAAAACTATAAAAGAACCATATAATAAACTTGGCTTTTACCTGTATCATAATTAAGGAAACATGTTGCATCAAGCACTGCTCCGTAGGGATTTACTTTCAATTTCAGCCTTGGCCCATATCATAACAGGTGTTATTGAAATCATGCAGGCCAGAAATACCGGTCTAGTTCTTCCCAAGAAGATACTGTTGGCCCACAGGTATGAATTACCATGCTTAACTTCCACAGCTTGTTTTCCTGAGTCTGTGTCACGAACATCATCTCAGGAGATTAGAAGAACATCCCCGAGCAAATATGTCTTCCCCAGTGAGTGTGTAACAAGGTGAAACGCCTGGTTACTGGTTTGATAAAACTGCTCGAAAACACAAGTTAGTGCAACACTTTAACGCTGTCAGGGAGGAAGAAGGTCGTCTGTCACTGACACACCGACGAATGCAGCTGTAACTACCTTCTTCCTTATTAGTGAACGTGTTAACACAGTTGAGTAATAACCGCCTGAAACAGGTAATAGCACTGCTGGTGAATTAGACAATAGCCCGGGGGTCCATCATTAACGAAGCGCTGCTGTAAATGTTCACCTGAAAAGAAAAGACGCTGCCAATGACTTGGAGTTTAACGGTTTTCTTTAACAACCTGTTCGAGACATGTCCCCGATACAGGGATGCTATTCGGCGGGTATACTGTCAATGTCCACATTATCACATTCTGTTACTATTACTTCTCTTTATAAGCTAGCTAAACCTGCCGTGTAATAACAATGGGACCCCCTGCTCGCTGCGTCGATTAACGTCCTGATTCCCTAACTGGCTGTAAAAAAGCCAGCTAGCGTTGGCGTTAGCTGTTCAGCTATTTGCTTTATTGTGGCCAGTCGCCTTACGTGCCAGCTAACGTTGTTTCTGGCTACATTATGTGTGTTTTTGGAGGGGCTTGAGTCGGCTTGGCTGCCTCGGTCGACCACCACTCATTTCACAACAAAACACGCACAGCCGCAATGACAAGTCGCCCACTCCTCCCGAGAACACACAGCTAAACACTGCGCCTCTTCTACCAGCCTTATTTCCTTTACAGCGAGGGCTGAAAACAAGGTCCACGCCGGTTACGGTGACAGAATGGGGCTTACCTTCTTAATGGTTTGTGTCGGTGGCTCACGGTGATGTTAAATGGTGGTAATAAGACTTAAAATCCAGGGAAGGAGCGACCGGAGACGTCGTTGTGTGGGGGAGACTGGAGAGATGAGATTCCAGCCTCAGCGCACGAGCCTCTCTGTGTTTGCTCTGCCCACTTGCAGAACGCGATGACCGGTTAGGGACCGTCTGCGTGTTAACAGCCCGCTCCAAAACGTAAAACCCAACACTGAGCCCTGGTCAAGTACATTTACTCAAGTACTGTACACTATAGAAATTCTAGGGTGTTTGTATTTTACCTTAACATTTTACTCTTTACCCCACTACATTTATCTGATAACTTTACTTAACAAACCTTTACATATCAAAATAAATGATGAGCCGATAAAAGCTAGTGCAGATCAGCTCCAACTGACTGGCTTAGCTACATAGTAAAACGCCACTAATACTGCATTAATACATCTGCATTAATACTATAATGTAACGATATAACACTTAAGGGAGCTTATTTTCTGTAAACTTTTTAAATTAATAATTTACTTTAATTAATGAGCATTTTCAACACAAGGCCTTTACTTGTAATGGTGGGGGTTTTTTTACAATGTGGTATTTATACTTTCATTCAAGTATCTGAATACTTTTTCCACCACTTTTTCATCTAATATGTTACAGTAAAGCTAAATCACCCATCTCTCCAAAACGTCAATAAAAGGTAGATGATCAAAATAAATTGTCTTTTATTCAATTAAAATACCTTCAGAATAAAATATTTTCACTATTTAACAGTAATAGATCTCAAGACTTAAAGCACACCATGTATAATATCATAAAATTATAATCTGCCACAACTTTCAATACATCAAAACAAAGGACAGACAAAAATCCAACTCAGTTCTTGTTGTCTTTTTTGCCTGGGAATAGTGGAAACCAGAGACACTTTTGACAGAATTTATATTTAAATCTATTTTGCTGTTCAGTCTTTATAAATACATTGTTTTAATTACTTCCTTACCTGAAGGTTGCTTTCATCTTTGATTACTGTAAAGCTTATATAGTGAATTTAAATGTGACTGATGTTCAGTAACATTGCCACACAAAGGCATTTTAACAGGAAAGAAAGCATAAAACAGGATAATCCCTAACTACATGTTCCTGTTAGTACAGACCAATAAAAGCTTTGTGTTTACTGCCATCTGCTGGCTGTCAGACGCAACAGACTACAGACAGTAATGGGGGCCCTTTATCCATATGTAGAGTTATGTTACTGAATTATTTTACAAGACAAATTATTATTGCATTTGTAAAAAGTGTAGGAAGTAAAACATTGCTCAAATATTTAGTGACATGTATTTTTGTCTTGTGGTCCATCTATTCTCCAGGTGTGCACACTGCACATCTTCTGACTCAGCTACTAACCTGGAAAAAGTTCTGGTACTGATATTTATACCAGCGCTCAGACAATAAAAATAGACAACAGTGATCCTTATCCACCACAGGAAAGAGAGGTGAGGGAGGAAAAGAGGCTGAGGAGGAGAGAGGTGAACTTTTGTGTGGAAAGAACAACAAACAAATAACACTGAGAGGAAAAGGTGGAGGAGGAGCTGTGTACACAGCAGCACCTTTGGGGAAATGCAGTGTTCATCTTTAGATCCTCACATTTCAGGTTTCTCCTTTTTTTTCCTGCTAACTGACCAACTGTGACTGTCATTTTGTTGTGTATGCAGGATACATATGCTTTGAAATCGCTCACTAAATGTGGATCAGCAGGAACATGTTTCCAATATTCGGTAAGAGGGGTGGAATCACAAGACAGCATGACACACCTAGAATTACTTTGCATGTATTTCCAAAAACAAATCAGCAGGAATTGTGTAACACAATGACAACCTGATTTGGTGGGAGAGACGTGGTCAATCTCCGTTCCTTTGTGCGGGTATAGATATTCACAAATCAACAGTAACAATAGTTTCAAGTGAAAAACCACAACTCTCACACTCAGTCTCTGAGAAAATAGATTTATTATTCAAATAAGCGACATATACACAGTGGGTTTATGGTTCTAATCATCAGAATGAATATGAATATAGCTGAGCTCTAATCATTTACAGACATATTAAGCTTATATTATTATCATACAGCTCCACAGGGCAGGAGAGGTCCTTCAATGACATCAATAATTCACATTCATATTATATTCAAATACACATAATTCACTGTACAGACACAAAGAGCTGAAGGCAGAGGAGAGCTCGATTCCCACTAAGGCACTCAGGATTAAAATTACATTCACTGCCATTAGTTTATAGCATGTCAACACAACAGCTGGGGTAAACTTGTTTTATTATAGCCTTATTTATCAGTTTGAAAATAAAGTTGTAATCAGTCACCCAGTGTATTAACAGTGTATGAATGGGCAGTAAGCTGTTGCATGACATTTAAAGGTAAAGAAAATTATATTTTAAAAAGGGGTTAGTAATCTCCAATGAAAAGCTATTCATTCTTAATTACACATTTAAAGGAGATGGGGGAAAAAAATACAATTTACTGGTCAAACATTTCCTCATTTAGAAACAGAAGGCAACATTGCAACTCTAGTCCACAAAGACACTGCCCCAATAAAAGACTAATTACTTTGGCTGAAACACATTCTTCACCATATTTTCCAACAGCATTGTCTGGTCTATGAGTTTTAATCCTGCAAGAAAAAAATTCATGACTTAAGTAATTAGCAGATTAACCATGACCAGAAACAGGCAAATGTTTAGTAAAGCTCAGAAGAAAACAACCCCTGTCACTGGCTGAATGGAGATCAGCTGCCACCAACAAAACCTGATTTATTCCCTTAAATGTTTAATATTTCCAGATGACCGTTCATTAAGCCCCACCACCTACTGATGCTAAGCCTGTCAAGATTTCCATTCTCGCACAGCACATTATGCATTATGCAATAGTGACATATGCAGTTTAAGTGGTGGCAGGTTTCTTTACCTCTTAAAATTCCTTGCAAGTTTGATTTTGGACAGAAGTAAACTACAGGCATCTCATTTTAGGCAGCAGCCTCCAATTTAACCAAATTAAAAGCAGTAGTGACAGTAGCTAGCTATCTTATCAGCTAATGTTAGCTCCACTCATTGTTTGAAACTGCAGTTTTCAGCTACTGCGTCAAAGAATCTACAGTGTTGTTGTGTTGCAGTGTAGAACTATTTAGTCCAAATATGATAGTAAAATGTAAGCCCAAACTGTTAACATAATCCTGTTTGGCTGCGCATCTTACAAACCTGTTTGTTAACGTTGACACTGCTAGTTAGTTAGCTAGTTAGTCTAAGCTCTGATAGCATCCAGGACTGTGGGGAGATACTATACAGTGGATGTGTAAGTCATGAATGTTTTTTTTTTTTCTAAATATAACCTGTAATACAAAATAACAACACAAAATAACGTGGTTAGTTAACAATATGCTCCTTGGCATTGGCAGTTCTACTGTGGGTAGTAAGCTAGTTAGCCCAACATGCTAACTTTTGCAGTTTACAACAAAGCAGACAAACAAACTGTTCAATCCATTCTTTACATATTTGATCTTATGTTTTTGCTTTTTGGAAAGACACCACCTTCCAAATGCTAATACAGCCTATGAGTTAACAATCACTGTTTATCAAGGGGCCTAGCTAACAGTCAGTTACCAACTTAAGATGTTTTTTTGAGAACAATCATCAATCATCAATATAATCACTATTACCAAACAATTTTCAGCCTCTTCCAGCATTACAGAGGCATCAGACTGTAGATACTCCAAATGAAAGTGATGAATCATTTTTACCACGTCTTTTCATTGAGATACCACTTTGCCATATTTAAGCATATTTTAGCACATCAGTGTTAAAAATGATACATCCTGTGTAAAGAATGTATGCAATGTGTTTCAGAAGTATGATTTAGTAGATTTTGCAAAAGAGAGAAAGGCTGAACAGTGACTGTGGACATGATGCATTCATTTTCCCAGCCTCTTGGCTACATCCTTATAGGCTAGCTCGATTTCCACATCAGCTGCGCACGTGTTGGTGAACTCATCTCGTTTGTAGGCGTTGTTAAGATAACGCGACAACCCTCTGAATTCAGACGGGATGTCATAGTTTCGGTATTTCTTCGCAACAACCTGCCAAACACAATACTACTGTCAGAAACAAATTGACAAAATCAAATGAACCAAACTAAGCCAAACCAATCCAAAACAGGTTACCTTGACAACATGGAGTTTGGGCAGGAGGTTGCAGTCTGCCAATGTCAGTTCATCTCCATCCAGATATTTGCGGGTAGATTCTCCCTTGCCGATGTGGCGTCCTGCCTGAACTTCATCAGGTAGTGGACTCATCAGATACTCATCCAGCTTAGCCAAGGCCTTGTTTAGATTCTTCTCTAAGTCTGAAACAGACAGAACACACTTCCAGGTCTTAGGGTCATTAAAGTTAATAAACCAGTGCTTTTGTTTGGATTATAATGGATGTATATGCTTACTGATATACTGTTAGTTACCTCGATTTTTATCTGGTCTTGTGTTTTTGACATAAGCTGAGAACTTGGCAAATACATCATTTCCTGCTGTGTTGGATTCACGGTTCTTTGCTGCTAGCTTGGGATACCTAACAAACACGAACATAGTGTTAGTTAGGATGTTGCTTACTCTACTTCCTATTCCTGTTTGTGTGTGTTTGTGTGTAAGACCTACTTTGGTGGAGCCAGCATCGCCTCCAAGTACTCCTCTATTTTGTTGACGTCAGTGAGAACCTCCCCCTGAAAGGTGAGGAAGGGCGGGTGTGTCCCTGGGGCCAGGTTGTGAAGGTCAGCTGGTTTCCTAATCAGAGTGGAATCATTTTACAACCTCATCCATATACAGTATGGTGTGATTAATTACTTTCTATTCAGCCATGGCGGCTATTGCTGCAAGCACTAACTACCATGGGCCTCATTTCCCAATCACAATTACTCTTATAAGTTTTAAAAAAAATATGACCTGAGGTTTTATTCATAACCTCCATGTATTTATGTATAATATGTTACCATTAGGCTAAAAGAATAATTGAGGCTGAGGGAAATTTGCCCCAAGAGTTTAGATGGATTAATATCTCATAAATGAAATTTTGCACAAGACCAGCGGACCATTTGACAACATAAAGCTACATCTGTGTTAAACATCGACTTTAAACTCAGAATTATCATTAGATTTAAGGGATTAACTGATTGTTTTGTCACTTTTGGCAGCAGAAACAAGCTGTAAGCACAACGCTAACATATTATCACCCTCTAAATTATGATATATGACAAACTTGCTAGCAAACACTTGCCTATTTATACATCCAGTAGACACAAAGTAGCATTAGCATTCGGTTGGAGTTGTTTTTCTGGCTACCTGGTGAATTTAAGACCAATACTGACTCTCCTTTAAGCTATGTTTTGGTCCCACTGGTGTTGAACCAAGACAGTATAATAGTAGAGCTGACATTAATTCTCTATCCTCTAGTCTTTAATAGTGTTTTTGTGTAATAATACTTTGTTCTATTATGATATTATTATTACCTCTTGAGGTCAACAGTGGTGACATTAAACACTACTCCTTTCAGCCAGAGGATCATGAAGAGGCGCTGAGAGAATGGACAGTTTCCAATGCTCTCCCCATCACTGCCTGCCTGTAAACACACATACAACACACAAAAACATGATGAGAGACACACACTGCCACAGAAACTGAGTTTAGAGCTGAGCACAAAACAAAACCAGGGTCTGTTTCCATAGCTGTCATATGTTGACTTATTTACACACACAATGACAGACACACCCATACAGACTTACTGTATACAGAAAGACATACACTGATTTATAAGTAGATACACAACTAACACACTCTTTCCAATCATCCAAACAAGGAAGATGAGTGTTTTACTCTGAAGTAGTGGATTTGAGGCTTCTGATGGTGTGTTTGTGTCTGTGTGCACATAAACAAATTTATAATTGCCCCATGATCAAATACAGTAGAGCAGTGAGTGAGTGCGTGTGCGTGTGTGTGCCTGAAGATGCTGCAAAGCTGCAACACGACACTGTAATAAGACACTGAGTCCAACATGAATAATCCACACTGCTTCCATTAGCCGCCTCAGTGCCTGTTTGTACTTCTGGTTCCTGTGTACTGCAGCAGTGTATCACACACAGAAATCATATAATCTCCTGTCCTGCCTTAACATTTGTCTGCCAACCCAGGGAAACACACACACACACTCTCGCTAGCACTTGAGATCAAATGTTATGTGTGTAGTTTTCGCTACCTTGTTTCAAGATACCGACATGTATGTTCTATAATTTGCAAGTGCACAGAAACAAGTGCAGATTTCTTGTGTTTGTTCCAGAGGACTCACAGTATACAGCCAGATGGTTTGTATTTGCAATTTTCTGATAAGTTAACTGCCGTATAGACTATACTATTTCATTCTTTAAATTTGAATAAAGCTCTTGTTTTCCATGCAGCCGCAGCTGTCCATTCATCTCAGTATAATATGTCACTGTACTCACAAGCCACACCTTTCAATTGAACATCCGTCACTGTTTTAATCATTGTCATTGTTGAATGCATTTAGCTGTTATGTAGTATAGACATTTCAGATCAGCTGCATGTTAGCTGGATTACCAGGTAATGATATTGTGTAGCATGCATTTGAGAAGTCAAGACGTTAGGAAATACTCTTATTTGTATTCTGACTGAGAGTTGATTGACTTTGAGCATAATAACAAAAGAGCGAAAGTTTTATGGTCTTTTCGATTTTAAAATGTTTTTTGGACAGAGGCAGGCCAGCTGTTTCTCCATTTCCAGTCTTTGTGCTAAACTAAGCTAACAGGCTGCTGACTGTAATTTCATATTTAGCATATACACATGAGACTGGTATCAATCTTTTCATCGCTCTCCTTGAGCCACATAATACATACATGTTTATTTACCAAATAATTGCGAAGTATTCCTTTAAATTTTTGCAGAATCTCATCTCAAGGAATTGATTGCTCCGTTTGACTATGTTGTGTTAAACTACAACAATATGTTCTTTGGTTATATTCAAAACATGGCAGAAACATCATGTTTAAGCTGCAGTGTATTGTTAAGAAAACAAAGGCGCATGCCCTATGCCTAATAAATACCATCACATATCGTATCATAACCTCAGACCATTTAAAGCTGCTGCTCTCAATACTGAAAGGACCCCAGTAATAATTCAGTGGGGGAGAGAATGAGAGAGATTGTCCATGCACGTGGGTGTCAGGTTAACACACGGAAAATCAGCACGCAACAACAACAACATGGCATGCACATGAGGAGCCACCCCAACATACACACAGCTGATGTTTACCACGATCTTAGCGCAATTGCACTTGTTGAACACAAAATAATAAACTGTTGAGCAGAGTGAAGGTGGGTGTAAAAATGTAATTTGAAGTGAGAACGTCTGAGTGTCGGTTTGTGATGTACTGCAGCAAAACACACACACTGAAAGCCCCACCTTAGCCGTAGTTCAATATCAAGGGTCCTTGTCCTCCTCGGCACCGGTATCCGTCATGATTCAAAAAAAGCACACTTTGGTTTTATTGTCCCTAAGTGTGTATATGTATTTATCTGTGTGTCTGTTTAGATATTATTGGTGGTCTCAGTTTTAATTTTCTGCTGATCCCATTCCGGTGAAGTCTGTAGTCCCAGAGTGTCAGCTAAGGACGAATGCCAGGGTATTGTGTTGAGAAGAGAGGGATGGTGTTCAATTCAGCAACGGGCGGGAACGGTGTAATAACCCCTTGATGGGTGGACAAGTGGTGTCAGAGAGGGAAGGAAAGGGCAGACCAAGTCACCAAAAAGGTGCCCTGCCTCTCTCGCCTCTTATAGCTTTGGTGACAACACAACCGGGTGACTTTTGAATCATCAGGAGTCATTGTCTCCGCCTCAGACTCATCTGACAGGTAATGATATTGTGTAGCATGCATTTGAGAAGTCAAGACGTTAGGAAATACTCTTATTTGTATTCTCACTGAGAGTTAGATGAGAAGCAGGCACTTAGCTTAGCTTAGCACAAAGAGCAGAAGTTTTAGCAGTGCTGCTGGTGAATTTTTAAAATGTTTTTGACGAAACTGAATAGCTGTTTCTCCATTTCCAGTCTTTGTGCTAAACTAAGCTAACAGGCTGCTGACTGTAATTTCATATTTAGCATATACACATGAGACTGGTATCAATCTTTTCATCTAACTCTCAACAAAATACATAATACATACATGTTTATTTACCAAAATGTTGAAGTATTCCTTTAAATTTTTTGCAAGTCTCATCTCAAAAAGGGAATTGATTTTCTCATTTTGACTATGTTGTATTTAAACTACAACAATATGTGCTGGTTATATTCAAAACATATCCATAAGAGAGACATCATGTTTAAGCTGCAGTGTATTGTTAATGAAAACAAAGGCGCATGCCCTATTCATAATAAATACCATCACATATTGTATCATAACCTCAGACCATTTAAAGCTGCTGCTCTCAATACTGAAAGGACCCCAGTAATAATTCAGTGGGGGAGAGAGAGAGGATGTCCATGCACGTGGGTGTCAGGTTAACACACGGAAAATCAGCAACGCAACAACAACAACATGGCATGCACATGCTTAAAGGAGCCACCCCCAACATAACACACACACAGCTGATATTTTACCGATCATATAGTGGCGCATATGCAGCTTAAATTTTACTTGTTAGACACAAAAATATCAACTATTTGAAACAGAGTGAAGGGTAAGATTGTAAAAATTGTGCAAAAATGTAATTTAGAAGTGAGAAGAGAACTGATCTAGTGTCAGTTTGTGATGTACCCTCGCCAAAACACACACACTGAAAGCCCCACCTTGACAAATAGTTCAATATCAGGGTCCTTGTCCTCCTCAGCTGCAGTATCCGTCATGGTCAAAAAAAACACACTTTGGTTGTGTGTTTTGTGTCCACAAGTGTGTATATGTATTTATCTGTGTGTCTGTTTGAATGTGTGTGTGTGAGTCGTCTCAGTTTCAGATTCTACTGCTGGTCCATTCGGTGAAGTCTGCTTAGTCCCAGAGTGTCAGCTAAGGACGAATGCCAGGGAGTGTGTGTGTGAGAGAAAGAGAGGATGGTGTGAGGGGTTCAGTTCAGCAGTAGAGTGGGACAGTGTGGGGCAAAAATAACCCTTGGATGGGTGGACAAGTGGTGTCAGAGGAAGGAAGGGCAGACCAAGTCACCCAAAGGGTGCCCTGCCTCTCTCGCCTCTTATAACTTTGGTGACAACACAACCGGGTGACTTTGAATCATCAGGGTCATTGTCTCCATATCAGACTCATCAACCCATGGATCCCATGCTGTGAGTTCTCAGCCTGTGTCGACCTGCTTCACTGTGGCTCTGCTGGAGGTGACGTCAAGTCTCGAGAGTTGGAGGTTTCAGCTTCTCACGAGGGGTCAAATGTTGTTGGTGTGTTGTGAGGACAGTTCCTGACAACAGATATACACAGTGAAGTCACGTTTTAGACATGGCTGGGCAGGGCAGAATGAAAATAGTTTCAGAATAGTTTCAGACTTTTGCCCTTGCTAATAGAGTTTACATTTAGTATCTAATTTGGTAGATAGCAAAATTTTCTGGATGAAATTTTATTGCTCAGCTAAGAAAGAATTTAACAAGTTCTATCCTTTTTTTTAGTAACATTTATAAAAGATTTAATCTGCACTGATAGCATGACATTTCGTCTTAGCTTCAAGCTCCCAAGTCGTTATTTGGCTGATACATGCTAATAAATAATTAATATAATCTTTCTGTTGCTGAATTTTCCTGATACACCACTTTTAATCATTTTCCAGAAGATAAAGTATGGTCTGTGGTGGCCAATTAAGACAAAGCAAGTGTCATGCTAAAGAAGATATTCCACAACAGCAGCTAATAAAGTTAGCCCTTTAAAGGTGCCTTATTTTAAGTTGTTCTGAAATTTGGCTGGCTAACATTTTTAAATCCTTAGTTTACAAGCTGTAACTACCCTTAGCTCCAGCCTGCAGTTTTAGTTAGCAGATGGTGTGATGAATAGACATTTCTGTAGTTATAGTGCATATGGCAAACAGTGTGTGATAGGATAAAGTAGTCATTAAAGCTGAAACCAAATGCTAGCACCAGGCTAACACTTCACGGTGACCTCAGATTCTCTTACTCTGTTGCAATCACCTTGAGGTTATATTGCTAAATTTATGTGGCTGTCGTTTAAAAGTGCCCGTTTATGATGGTGATTACTTGAGCAACTGGACTTTGTTAGAATCATAGATTCTGTAATAATTCAGCTAGTGTATGTCTGTGTGTGTGCAAGTACAATGTTTAGCTGATATTACTAGATAGATAGATAGATAGATAAGCTTTCCCGGAGGTCCGCCCAACAACCTCCAAGTGTTATACACCCATGCAATTCACATGGCCATCTGAACCATCCCCAACTAGCCAGCACTGAGTCAGAACATTTCTTGTCAGTTCAACTTATATTTAGAATAAATAACCTCCAACACACACACACACACACACACACACACACACTGAGAAATGACTGAATAGGATGATCTATAAATAGAAGTGTATGTGTACAGCACAGTGAGGTGAGTATAGGGCCCAAACAATTGGGAATAAAGTCCAACTCTAGATGTACCATGATCACATTTCACATGCACACCCACATACACACTGACCTTACCACACTTGTCAAAATGCAACTGAGATGAATGTGATTATGACAGAGATTTATGAGGCCTATATCAAAGAAAGTTTACATGAGCATGGAAACCGTGGGTGTGTGTGTCTTTGTGTGTGCAAGATATTAAACTGAAATCAATTCAGAAGCACTTAATATAATAAAACCATCATATTTCTTCCCTACCTTTGCAAAAAGTATGACCTCTGGTTCATTCTTGTCATGCTCTGGCTTCTCCTCAGCTTCCTCCTTCTCAGAGGCTGATGAAGATGATGACGAAGATGAGGACCTGCGTGACGAGTTCCTCTCCTCCACCTCCACCTCTGGAGTCTCCCAGTTGAGGACAGGTCTGCTGATCTCCTCTACCTCTATCTTCTCCTCTTCTTCTTCTTTCTCCTCCTCCTCCACTCTATTCCAGCCCTCCATCTCCCCTTTCTCTTCTTCTTCATCGTGTGAGGAAGACGAGGAGGATGAGGAAGAGGACGAACTGCTTCGCCTCTCCTTGGAGGGGTGGCGAGGTGGTGGGAGAGAAGGGGGATCTGGTATTATTCCTATGGCCCGTCCGGTGTTCTCGAGCTGTGCAGACAGGTCTGAGGGCTCCTCATACTGCCCATCATAAGTCAAGTCATACACACCTGACGATTGGTTCTCGTAGGTGATCTCTGGGGTCTCGTACACGTTCTTGTCACAGGGATCCATCCTGGGTGAAGAAGTCAAGCAGAGGTCGTCCTGGGACAGTGGAGAGTGTCAAGGTGTGCAGCAGAGTGACTGTAATACCAACAGTGCCTACCTTATCAAAAGGCACCCCAGGACTTTGGACGGGGATGGCAGAAAGGCAGTGCCAAGAAAAACAGCGGTGATTCTTAAAGGAGAGTACAACTTGAGTAGTCTTCGTATTATTGCTAGTGTTGGGTGGAGAGAAAGTAAACTCCAAAATTTCAGTTATTCAGTGGCTAGGAGCACATTTAGTATCTTTTCAGGGACCATCATCAATATTCTGAACCTGTTACCAAAAAGCCAAAGTTTTACCTAAAGCCAACACATTACCACTGACAGATTTCACAAAGAATACCATTAGTGTTTAGCTCAGCAAGCAACTGGTTTCCATTTATTTCAATTTTGGTCTTTAAGGTGGCTTCTGTTGCCTTTAAGTTACGCTGGTAACTTTACCTACATCAGGTAATGCACATACAAGCAGGGAGAGTTCTGAAAGCATCTTTGTTTATTTAAAGTCGGTTTAACTTCTGCACTTACAGATTTGGAGACTCATCAGCCATGTAAAATCAAATGTGAGGGAGTAAAATAAAAGCATGGACATGTTGAAATTCTCTTGGATTTTATTAGGTATTCCACATTTCCCCTGATGCAACTTAACAGAGTCTTTCATCATCGCCCCTGCCTGTTAAATGCTTTCAAGCTCAATGTCCCAAGATTGTAACCCTGATGATATCAAGACAATTTCTGGCTCAAAGGTCAAACCTAGGTTTAATATCACTCGAGCACTAACTGACACTGGGCATGTACTTGTAGAGTTCTTAGTAGGAATATATTTAATGACAAATTTAACAGCACTAGGACCTGACACTCTGCCATACCAGTCTGATGAACCTACAGTCTTTAAAATTGACACGGTGTGGCGTCCACCATAGGCAGAATACCTTGTTCTTGTCTTATCACAGTGATAGTGATTGAAGATTGTGGAACAGCCTATTCAAAAGTAACCTAATATCACATCTAAGTATGAATCAGGAGGAAATTTCTGTCAATATATGGAGGATTATGCGTGTACAAAAATAATTTTGTGACTCACTCTACCTTTACTAACTCATCAGTGAGGATGCTGGACAAGAGATACCCTCTAAGCATTATAAACTACCATTTGTGATCAGTTTCTGTGTAGACCGGCATGTGTGTGTGGACAATTTGCCTGCCTAGCAAACTGCAGTACAATGCTGCAATGTAATGCTAAGACTCATTGTGTTGGAGCTGGTCATGCATTTCTAATCTAGACTCATTTACCACTAGTATTATATCACAGACATATTTTCATGTGATTTCAGTAAACGGTCTGAGCTTTTCTGATTCAAACTAAAATTGGCACCTTCTCTAAACTTTAAAGAGTTCCTCATATTTAATAGCGATACAACCTTTAATGGGATTTTTCATTCAACCGTATCATGTATTTCACAAGCAACCGCCCACATTTGTGTCTGATCTGAAAGCTGATTCGCTGCTTCAACTGTCAATTCAGTTTAAGTGTCAGTCGACGGTTAAGTCAAGTGCGCCGTAACAAGGGCAGTGGTAGACAGTTTGTTACGTCAAAATTAAAGCACTCTTTAAAAACTCAGAAATAAGATAATTTGTATATATTACTGTGTTTCCATAAAGCATAAATTAGCATTTTAATTGGTATTTATGTACTAAACAAAACTATAAATGTCAAAAATAGCTTCATTTTAATGACCCCAACTCTGTTTCAAATAGGGATTTATTTTGAAAAACATGACCGGAACTTCCTAAAAATATAATCTTAGCTAGCTCGACAACATCGTACCATTTGTGTATTTTGAGGAGGCGCATTGATGATGTTGCTGCGGAGATAGAGTAAAGGGAAAAGTTGTTGAACTGCACTGTGTGGAGGACACCTCCCTGTCAGCCCGTTTACAGGTAACGTCGTTAAACAGGCCGTTAGCATAATGGGAGCGTTGTGACATTAGCAAGCTGACATATGCTATGTCGACAGCTAACCAGCTCTGCTGATAGTGAAAATGAAAGTCATTCTTCATACAACGCATTCTAGTATGACTTTTGCATTGTCTCCATAGTTGTAATTATTAATATGATTTATTAATGACATATATTTGTAGTGGAAAACAGTGACTTCCTGGTTGTGGTCATTTACTTGACCTGTCCAGATAGTTTGTCTGATGACAGTTGCGTCACTGCCTTAATTGTTCAAAAACACTGCACTTGTATTGTTCATGTTGTGGGAACATGCACCTGTTTACTCTAACACACACATACATAGCCACATTGTGTGAACTGGACCTGAGAGAGACTCCATAATGGTTTACCTTGGACTTGGTTTAAGGTTAGGATTACGTCAGGGTTAAAGTTAGAGTCAGACCAGTAGTGGGTTATGGTTGGTCCTCATGAATTGAATATAAGTCAGTGTAATGTCCTCTGAGGTGATGTGTTAAATTTTGTGTATGAGACAGTCACTGATAGAGTGACCAAAAGGAGGGAAACAAAAAAGTTGTATAAAAAAATAGTAAAACTGGTGAGACAGACATAGAATTACATTTGTCACATGTCTCTAACATGTGGATAATGTGAATTTGAAAATAATAGAAATGTTTGGTCAGATTTAGCTGTTGAGCAGAGCAGAATACGACAGTGTTGTGAGGGAGGGTGTGTACAAATTTAGAAATGGATATTAATTTTTCCTTTAAGTTATCAGCAACTCATTCAATTTATTTCCTCCCCAGTTTGCACCACTTCAGCTGGTATTAGTAATTTGATTTCACTTCAACAACTCTATGAGGCAGATGTGATAAAGTCATAAAGGCTAATGAATGTAATCAAATAGAAGGAGAAAGAGGGGGAGAGAGATTCAATGTCTCTCTGTGTCTCCAGTCATATCCAAGCTGTGTTTGGAGTCAATCTAATTTCTTTAAATTTTCTCCAATTTCATGCATCTCCGAGATCACAGCTTGTGATCTTTGCTTTTGGAGACGCTTAACTCCCTCAATTCAAAAAGTAAATAAGAAAATTATATTTGACAGAAGTGAGGAGAGTGCTGGGGGAATTATATTACAGGCCAAACTATGAGTGAATGTGTGTAAAATGAGCTCTTAGCAGACCTAGTCATACCTGATCTAAGTTTGTAGTTTCACTATTTGTCATTAAATCTTTATTGAAAAACATATTTTACTGTGCCAAGCTTGAAATGAAGCTGTTTATAGTCACAGTGTTGCAGGTGTCCTGTACGTTGATGCATATGAAACAGGATGTTGATGTGGGGCATAGAATTACAGCATCCAGTCATGAGAGTGAATTCATTTATTTGGAACTTAATCTTCTTATAAACATGATTTAGTTAACACAATAAAACAACAACAGGCCTTCAAAAAATACAAATGCCTTTAAGAGGCATTTTAAAGAATACAAAATACAAATGCTGTTGTATGAGAAGAGTGGCAGAGGAGGTTTACATTCTTTTCTTAAAACACTGGAACGGAAACTGTTCAAAAGTAAATACAGGAGCCCCACCCATCCCGTCCCACAGTAGACACTGTGAAAAGTCACCATGAGCATCCATTATAACCAGTTCCTCCACTCCTCACCCTTCCTGTATTACCACTTTGCTCACACAAAGCACTTTAGACACTTTAGACCACAGTATAGAAAAACCTTCCCCAGAACAGAGAGTAAAACAAGCAGACATGACAACCAGGAAGTGAACCTATCTCTCACTTTTTTTAAAAGCAGCAGATTGGTTGGAATTTCCGTGTTTCCTGTGGTTGCAGCTTGAACTAACCACTAGAAGTTTCACTTCCTACTATGCAAAACCAACTGAATATTTTTGACAGGGAATCGTTCATCACTTTCTCTCTCTCTTCTGAATGTGAGAATAATGATTGCAAATGTCTGTAAGGTATGTAAGTGTGTTTCTGTCTGGCCAGATGTCTGTTCTCAGCTCATTTTGTTTTTTATGGCTTTACTGGTAAAGCTGGTTTGGTTTCCTGCCGAGTGGTTTTCAAGTTGTATTTTGTAAAACAGGAACACAAAACAGAAGTAAGCAACACTAGATGCAGCTCTGCAGAGCTGCTAGCATGCCACCACATGTATTCATATCTAACTGTAGATAACTTTCTTTCATATCTTTTCAGGATGTTACTTCAAATACTTCTGGGCTTCCTGTGTGGCATGACAGCCCTGGCCGCAGAAAACGGCACGGCTCAGCAGGGTCCTCCGCTGCTGCTGGTGTCGTTCGACGGTTTCCGCGCTGACTACCTGCGGAGGTTCCCCATGCCAAACCTGAAGCTCCTGTACAGCCAAGGGGTCCTGGTGGAGCAGCTCACCAATGTCTTCATCACCAAGACGTTTCCTAACCACTACAGCCTGGTAACACTGCTGCTTGTGCTTCTCGTGAATAAGAAGATAGCAGCGTGTGATGGTTGTCTGAAAACACATCCTCCATGCTGTCTATCTGATAATGTAAACACATCATGTAGTGGCTAACAGAATAAACTCAAATAAACAGTATATTAGCATAATAATGAATTATAATGTCATTGTTTTTCCAGGTGACGGGGCTGTACGCAGAGTCTCACGGTATCTTGGCCAGCAACATGTATGACCCCACCAGCCATAAACACTTCCACGTCACCAATGACACCGACCCGATGTGGTGGAATGAGGCGCGGCCCCTCTGGATCACGGCACTGGACTCGGGCTACAAGACGGCGGCCATGATGTGGCCTGGCTCTGACGTGGTCATCGGCAACCGCACAGCGACACACTTCTTCCCCTACAACCCCAGTGTGACGTTCCAGCAACGACTAGGGAACGTGACAAACTGGATCTTGGGGAATGAAAAGGTAGAAAAGTCACTTTGGTTGGTTTACTGATTTGTGCGATGTATAACTAGTTACAGACATATTTCAAGGTTTCCATTTCCACTCTGTTCTAAGACTCTGGTGCACATGGCAATAAAATATAAATATCTGGAAGGCCTAGCAGCTATTGTTTGACTTTCTGTACCATACGCCTCATTCCACCAGGAGCAAGGAGTGATGTTTGCAGCGCTCTACTGGGAGGAGCCAGACCGGTCAGGCCATATATTCGGCCCAGATAACGACACTGCCATGGGCAAAGCGCTAAAAGAGGTAGAGCGATGCAAAAGGTTTTTTAAAGCGTCTGCTGTATGATTTACAACAGTTGTTGACCAGAAATACATGATACAGTTTGAACAGATACCTGAGAGATTTAAATGGGGTTGCATTGTATTTTCCTGTGCCAGTTAGCTGTGGCAGTGAGCCAGCAGTTATAATACCATGGCCATGGCTGGTTACTAATTATAAATCTGCTAACATGTCATAATGCTTGTCTTGAGAAAAGTCTTGTCCTCAATAAATTCAAACCTTTTATTGTACAGCAAATGCTGATTGATAACATTGGGCTGTAAAAGGAATAAAAGGGTAAGAGATAAACATTTCAAACCAGCTTTTCATCCAGCACCATCGTCAGGTCAACATCTGAATTTGTCCACAACTTTTATGACCAGATACCTAATGATATTCGTCAGCCTCAGCTGTACTCTATGTTTAGAGCTAATTGGCATGCTAACATTCTAAGCTAAGATGGTGAACATGATAAACATTATGCCACCAGAAATCAGCATGTTAGCAATCAGCATTGCATTCAGAGAATACTTTTTGGTTCAAACAGTATTACAGTATTGTTGTTGTATTAGTCTTAGTCTTAGTTGTCTGTGGTCTTGTTTGAGGCAGACATTTATATATAAAGATGCAACAAGTATGTAAATTCATCGTGATAATGACAGACAGTAAGCTTGGTATGACTCAGTAGCTTATCACACTTGACAGTTACTGAAATTCAAATTAGCTTGATGGAAACAGTCACTGACAGCTGTTTTTTTGTGTGGTCAGGTTGATGACAACATTGGCCTGCTCATGTCAGAACTGAAGCGGACCGGCCTCTGGGGTCGCATCAATGTCCTGATAACCAGTGACCACGGCATGGCTCAGTGTTCGGCCGAGCGCCTCATACGGCTGGACGACTGCCTCCACCCCGACAACTACACGCTGGTGGACCTCACACCTGTCGCAGCACTCATCCCACTCAAAGGTAACCAGGTTTACACCAGCTAGCATGAGATAAAAGAGCCTGCATGCAAACACAACCACACATAAACATGAAAAGATGAATCATAACATGTTCACAGAGATGTCTGTTGGTGTGTATGTGCTGTGCAGATGCTGAGGCTGTCTTCAGCCTGCTGAACAAGTGTCACCCCCACATGACGGCGTATCTGAAGAAGGCCATCCCTGATAGGCTGCACTACCGGAACAACGAACGCATCCAGCCAATCATACTGATCGCCGATGAAGGCTGGACCATAGTGCAGAGAGGGGACAAGCTGCCGAGATGTAGGTGTCTTAGTTATGAAGACCTGTGATATTTTCACACAGCCTTTGTTTTACTCCACCAATACAATGACTACAACTTGTAACTGTGGCAGACAGTGTAAGTAAATCACCTGGACATTTCAGCTAATGTTTGTCTGAGGAATAACAGAGGTGTCTACTGGGATTTGTAATGGGATATATGATATCAGGATGTCTCAGGTCTAGGTACTTTTCAAGGAGATAGACAAACAAACTAATTCATTCTCCAGGGTGTCTGCAGGTCTGTGTGTTCTAAATCCAGATGGGCATCATGTATCCTGTTTCTCATTTAGTTTCACACCTCTTCGAAGATATATATACAGAAATAGGCAATATTTAAAATATATATATATATACGCACACATATGTTTGTTCTTAAAGGAGCTTTCTGACAATTTAATAACTAAGTTGATTTTAGAGATGTTGGAAGATGTATTTTTCTAGCAAGCAATGCATGTTTTAAAAGTATTTAAATTTGGCTCTCTAAAAGTTGTGAACACAAGTGCAGTATACAAATATTCTCATTTAATAAACAAATGTACACTTACAGACACTCTACCAGCACCTACCAGCTCTCCCTCTTCTTCCCTCCCTCAGTGGGCGATCACGGCTATGACAACTCCCTACCCAGCATGCATCCCTTCCTGGCGGCGATGGGGCCCAGCTTCCATCGGGGTTACCGAATCAGCAGTTTACAGAGCGTGGACATTTACCCGCTCATGTGTCACATGCTGTCAGTTCCCCCCCAGCCCAACAACGGCACCTTCAACCACGCTCGGTGCCTGCTGGCTGCTGAGACCTGCTGGGATGTCCCTCTGGTGGTTGGCCTGGTGGTGGGTGTGTTACTGGTACTCACAACAATCACTGGTAAGTTGATATGTGTTATATCTATGCATAATTGGCACCAGAGGTAGAATGTAGATATAAAATAATAGGGGACCCAGAATGGATCCCTGGGGCACCCCACAAAAGAGATGAACAGTGTGGTCCACTGCAACAAAGGCTAAGCTCAGACCAAGAAGAATTAAAATAGAGCACATTGTTGGCCAGAGCAGTGTCAGTGCTGTGCACAGTGCAAAAGCCAGATTTTAAAATCAAATTGTAAATGGAAAGTGGTTTATGGCTAAAACAGGGTTTCCCCTGAGACTGAGACTGCTTAGCCAGATTAGTTTATTTATTTTGGCTGTTAAATAATGTGCTGTACATCCCCAACAGATCAACAAACTAACAGGACTTGTTTCTCTTCAGTTCTCTTCAGGTTATTTGGGCACCGCCGTCCATCAAGCCCCCGGCCCTTCCAGAGGCTGCAGGTTGACGACGACGACGATGACGACCCCCTGTTGGAGTAAACCAGTCAGAGGCAGTCGTCACACACTAATCTGTGTCACCTGTTTGTGCTCCAAAAGGTACTGTTGCACTTTACCCACTGTGGCCACTGCCCCTGCTTTCACACAGGCATGTGTGTACTGTATGTGTGTGGTCACGTGTGTGTACATACATACAGTAGACGTGCCGTTTAAAAAGCCTTCAGGCATATGGACACCTGCTGTGGAGTTGTACACTGGTGTAAAAATAGTTACTATAGTTAACTGACTCTCCATAATGTTACTGCTGTAAAAATCCTTTTATAAGAGACCTGAAGATGTGACAAGAAACCAGTGGTGTTTTATTGTGGAATGTAACTTGTTTTGAGGAAATATTTAAGACATTTTTGGACAACAATGAAATTAATCGTTTAATTCCAGGAGATAAAAAAGCTACTGATTTAAGAGGGAGGGAACTTACGTTTGTGAATTTTTATTTGTAGTGTAGTGCTGACTTTTTGTCAGCAGATGGAGCCAGTAGTTCATTTATATTACATGTTACTGAGATCCTGTGTTTCTTAAGGAGGAAAGCTTCTCAGATTTTTAGTTGGAACTGTTCTGATTGTCTTTATTTTTCAGATACTGTTATTGTTTAGGTTTATTTGTTGCACTGATAGCTCAGTCTCAGTAACACTTTAATCCTCCTTGTGTCCATATTTACATATGTAAAAACTGAAATTTTACACCTGAATCAGTACATTTTTAAAAAACTGTTAAATTATAAGTCATTTAATTGTTAACAATGACTGTAAATGCCACAGTAAGGTCAAATGATATTTTAAAGAAGAGGATTTCTATGCAAATTGTCCATTAAGTGTAGGTGTGTCAATTTTCCATTCTGTACTTGCAGTGTGTATATGAATTATACCAAAGACAATTATTAAGACGCACAACAGCTGCTCCAAAGAGATACTCACCATCTCAAAAAAGGGGACTGGAACAAACTGATTCAGATCATAAAATTTAAGCAATATAAAAGTTATTGTCAGCATCAGGTGAGACAGGAACAGACTGGTTCACATAGATATTAAAAATAGTACAATATCAAATTCAGGTAGTGTTGAAACTTGAAATAATTTTGCAGTCAGTTTTCATATTTCTCTGATGCTTGCAGAGAGCGATGTCCTACTCAAAGGTACTTTAACAGGTCACATGACTGTGTGCAGGGAACCGTGTATCCGAGTGTTGCTGAAAGTCACATTTACTGTAGCTCACAATTAGAATTTAAAGCATAAGTCTGGTGATATCCTGTATTTTTCTAATGATTAAAAAATCCATTAGAAGACTAAACCATCGCTCAATTGATCCCACTAACAGGTATTGTCTGTGTATCCAAAGCCTGTTATTACCTCTGTGCCGTGAAGCAGCAAAACTAGTAAACACACGGAACTGAGACACATTGTTGCACTGGATAACATGGTCCTTTTATTAACATGAACTCACTGTAGTTTATTTTGGTTCAATTCACACACCATCATGCTGCTAAATACTCACTAGAGCACCAAATGTGGATTCATCCGCAGCTGAAAATAGTCCCAGACATTAACAGGCTGTGTTAGGAAAATACTTTTTAAAACTGAAACCATACATTTCTGACATGTTAAGATTTACATCTTCAGTAGTAATTAGTCGGCTTGGGGCCTGAGAGCTACAGAGAGGGCGGTGATGTCAGTAATACATTGTTGGTTTTGGTCTTTTCATGGGATTTGTTGAAAATAGCCATATTATAGAATATCGCATGCCTCTCCAACCATATATCTAGTGATATATATACACTGTTCATGCATCTTTTCATGTCTGTGTGTAAGTGAGTGTGTAAGAGGCAAAATGAAACGTCCAACTCTTTTCATGTTCTATTCTTAGTTCTGCATGTAGCACATCAGTATGTAAAATGACTTGTGTTGCCTTGATATTATCAGCATAAACAAATGAGACCATGGCCAACATGATGGATTCATTTTAGACTCATTCTAATTGTCACTGTTGGTCTTCTTCCTGTTCTGTGCTGTGTATCAGTATGATTTTGTGCCATAAAGCAAACCCAGTGACAAATCTGATAGAAAATGCAGTATAAAGGTCACAAAAAGATGGTGTCATCTTTATGGTTATCATATTTATAATATGTTTGATCCCTAAAGTTACTGTCATTTCTGTACTATGCAATTCCTGGCTGGCCTGTAGAGAGATTCCTGTGGTTCATGGGATTTTCAAAGTGAATAAATTTTACTGAAAATCTGACTTTTTGTGTTTTCATTAAAAGAAATGTAAAAACCCCTTAAATGGAAAGGAAGAGTGACACACATTTGGAAAAATTAATTTATATTCCTTTATATTTTTTTTTCTCCATTGCAGTCACAACATTACAATGTAATAAAATGGTAAATATATAAAATCAAACTCAATACTGACGCATATACATTTCTGTATCATGTTCAAAACCAAATGAACTGTACATGTTTTCATTTATATCTGTTTTATATCATTTAAAATCTGTCATAATTTCTATGTAGTCATCTGTATTATTGTAAATCTTTGTCTCTTCACAGATAAATAGACTTTATTTTTCAGGAGGTATTGTAACAAAAATAACACATTTCCTAACGCTGGCCACCTAGAGCCATTGAAAATATCATTCAACTCTTCCCCAGAATGCTGTTACGCTATTGTAGACACTGAATACACAGACAAACCGGAGATAACAGAATGCGACTTCTCGTTTCTCTCCCGTTTGTGGTTGGTCAGAAACATTCGGTGTGAATTAGGGAATTCCTCCAAAGACCAGAAGATTCCTGAATGGTGTTTTTTTTTTTTTTTTTTTTTTTTAATGAGCTGACGCAGGAGCGGTTTGAACAAAGTTGATGACGACAGCCATCATTTCTACAGTGAAGTGAGGAGATGTTAGCCAGACAGCCGCTGCTCTCACTAAGACAAACACTGCAGGACAACTGGTTTTGTTCCTCTGTGAACATTTTCTTCATTACGTTTGAAATATGTGCTTACATGTTGAAGTTCCTATCGGCAAGTAGCTGCACACTACAAGAATGACCATCTCATCAAGCTATTTAACCACATTCAGAGCTCTGACACGTGCCCAATACAATGGAAGAGTGTGGTGCTCACAGCCTTAAAAAAAAGAACAGTTTGACATTTTTGGAAATACACATATCTGCGTTCAAGCCAAGAGTTAGATTAGAAAATTGATACAACTCTCATGACTGTAAACTAAATATGAAGCTAGTGTCAGGAGACAGTTATCTTAGCTGGAAGCCAAGGGAAATAGCTATCCGGGCTCTGATTTTTGTACAGATTTTACTAATGAGATATATTAATTTGATAGTTTTAAAGATGCTGGTAACCACTTATTTTCAAACTTTAGTCAGAGCCAGATTTGCTGTTTCCAGTCTCTCTCTGAGCTAATATTTTTTGGAATTTGCATTACTGCCTGTAGAGGCGCATATTCCTCTTATATCTAATAACCAACTTCCACTGACTTTTTTTTTTAAAGGAGTAGTTTGAAATTTTTGAAAATACACATATTCATTTAATTGCCAAAAGTTAGATCAGAGGATAGCCCTCTTATGTCTGTATGCTAAATACAAAGCTAGAGTCAGATGACAGTTAGCTTAAGTTTACGTAAAGGCTGGAAGGGCAAAGAGAGGGCCTAGCTTTGTCCACAGTGAAAAGAAAGTTGATCTAAACATTTGACTAATCAAATTTTTTATCTTATTAATTTAATTCATACACAAGTAAAATGGAAACTTTTTGGGAGGGTACGAATTGGAAATACTATTTCTTGGCCTGGTGCAGCGACCTCATCACTGTGTCAACAAGACTCCAAGTCACCTTTTTAATCTTTGGACAGAGCTGTAAGCGTAATGTAAATTCTTAGGAACTTATCTCAAGCAATTTTTTTTTAAAACTTGATTTAAGACAGACATTTCACAAAATGCATTAATTCTATTTTAACATTTTCATAGTGTAAAATGACAATATATAAAATAATTTTTCATGAATTGTTGCTTGTGGAGATGGTTTTTCTTTGCAGCACAACTGATCTGCCTGGTAGTTTTGTTGTTCTTTTCATTTTTTCAGAAAAACAGAACCAAAGGTTGATTATGGCTGTCTGGCAGATCACCTCCAAAACCTTCATCCTGCCTACAGATCTAATATCAGTGTGCTTATACTCAGGACAACACGATGGCACAGACTCCTACGAAAACACAGTTTCCAGTCAAGCCGTATTTTTCTTCTCTCGTCTTACATTCTAGATATTTATAAAGAACATTTACTACCAGTACTTTTGAAAGAGCCATCTAAGCGAACTCATCGAACATAGATCCAACTGAGAAGAATTACCAGAAAAAGGTATTTACAATCAAAATGCCAACCACAGAAAATATAAGCTACTTTTGCACATCAAAATCTCTAGAGCTACTTTTTTTTTCCAAGCTGAAGAACACAGTAGAAAAGCATGACCTCGACAAAATAAAAGCTCATGGTACAACTTATAGGTACATCCACGTTAAGGTTTAGTTTGACCCTGCCCTGTGCTTATAGTATCCAGACCTGAGTCAAACCACTGAAATCCTTCCAAATCATTTTTTTATTTTTTTTTTTGCCAGAGCAGCCTAACGTCTTCAGCTCCCAAAGGAGAGGATTTCAATTGTAGTTGAACTCAGATCTGGTAGAAACTGGTCTGAGATCAGAAACAGCTTAGCGTCTGGCCTCGAGTTCTACAAAACCACAATGAGTAATGATACTTTCACAGCTCTGGACCAAGCAAGTAAAACTTTGGCTAAAAAAAGCATATGAAGCATTACTGACACACACGGTAGCTTGCACTCGCACATACACACACATCACACATGCTCACACACAAACACACACACACACAGCCTAACCACAGGCCTCATATGCTTTGCAGACCCTGATAGTGGAACATTTTTGTGTTTTTCCAAAGAGAAAAAAAAACCTTTCTGGTTTTGATTTTCACAATCAGATGCACATTCCTCAGTCGGGAGGTTGCATCCATCACGGTTAATCCCAAGGTAAAGGTGCATTACACTGTTTTTCCACTCCCGACTAATTTTAACCCATCAACAGACAAACTTGATAGAGAAAGATGTAAATTAAGTGCATAAAAATTGTCACAGATTATCATAAACAAAAGCAAAAAGTTTCAAAAAATGTAAACAAATGGTACATCATGTTAGCATTGTTGCACATTAACACTTTATGGTGTCTGCTTTCTTTACCCCTTCATTGTAAACTAACAAAAAAAGGTGAAAAATAATGATAAAAACAAACAATACATGAGTACAGTGATGTGGTATTTTTTGTAAAGGTTATCCAAGCCCAGAACTTTTCTGTCTGCAACCTTGCATAGCTGTGGATGTGTAGCCATACAATAACACTGACTGGATATTAATTTCCTACAGAGTGGGCCTGGCTAAGGCTCTGGTTTTTTGGGTGAAGGAAGAAATGTTTCATTTGTAGCGTGCAGACTCAGCTGTAGACTGAGTGTGGATCTGTTGGGTTTTTGACTCCTGGATTATAAAAATCGTAATCTGAATTAAAAACAAAATGTAGATGATACCTGCAGTTTGATTATGAGGCTACAGTTGAGTCTGAAAGCCACACTATGAATGCTTCCGTATAAAGAAGGAGCTGTATTTTTTGGTTGTGTCAGACCTGATTTGGCTGTGTTAAACCTGATCTCTGATTGGCTGGAGCTCTGGGTGCAAAGGGGGTGTTGTTTGGGTCAAAAGGTCAGAGGTCAGTGCTGGGGGAAAAGCTAGTGGGACAGCTGCTCTGGAGGTCAACATAAATCTCCCTTTAACAACCCAGAAGCACATACAAAGCGGTGACTCTTCAAACCTTTAAGCCTCTGCAGTGACCATTTATTTTCCTAAGAGCACGTGTGCCCTCAAATCTAGAACATTCATGCAAGAAATTCACGAGCACGATCTGTGGAACTAACAGAAAATGCCTGACTGTGTTCTCTAAATGGCACATATTCGGTTTTTAGGACAACGTGCTAACATAGTATGCTATTTTCCTTTGATTTCTGTGCTCTGACACACTGAACCCATGCTTAATGTACAGTGCATGTCCAGATTAGAGTGTACCAAAAATAAGCACCACCTTCCTAATGTTCATCATCTTTTTGCACATAACCATGACTCAGATATCTTTAAAAAAAATCCACCTCCACTTCTGTCGAGCGGTTAAGGCATTGTAGCTTTTATGTGTCACCCAGTTTCGCAGAGACAGAAGGTGTTGCTGTTTTTATGTACACTCTCTACATGAGGAGTCAGATTGATTGAATTACGCTATTCAATCAATCTGAATGTGAAACACTCAGGTTTTCTAAACATATTTGGCTAAATTCTTCATACCACTGTAACCACAACTATACAAAAACCATCCAGCTTTACTCAATAGCACCATATGAATATTGTTCCCAAATTATAAAGGGGTAAGGGATTATTGGACATTAGTGTGTGAGTGTCTGTGTATGTTTGTGTTCAAGCGGTGAGGTAGGGACATATCCCATGTTGTTTACACTACTTTTCACTGTGTGTCTCCCTGCTGCGGAAGAAAACCCTGTGTGCGTGTGTGTGTGCGTCTGTGAGTAAATGTGTGTGTGTCGTGAGCATGTTCACTAAGCACATCTCCCTGCGTCGGAGACTTGCATAGCTTCTGCAGGACAGGAAGAGCAGTTGTCCGTTTGGACGGAGCCTTTGGCACAGCCTTGGCCGATAACTGAAGGCAGTACTCAAGTTGCACCATAGAATTCAAAGAGACAATCTGCCCTTATTGCACCATAAGTACATGTGTGTTTCATATTTGCACCATATGAAGTGGGATTAGCAGCCAATTGACTCTGTAGCTTGAGTGTGTTGCACCATATGAACCCAGATGCTGCTGCTTCCATTGCGCGGTTGCACCTACTGAATCTACTTGCCAGTTTGCAGCAAATGAAGTGATTTGTCTTTTTTTTTTTTTTTAGTCTAGCACCACGGAAAAGTAATGTAAGCTCGCTCCTTGTTCACGGTGTTAAAACTTAAAGGTGCTATACGTAATTTTCTGCTATTGCTACATAGCCAACATTAGCATTAACAGCTGTTTACTTACCAAGAGCTTCAGCTATTGTTATGTTACAAGACAAAAGGTTAGAATATACTCTCTGTGCAGTGCTTCTTCATTATTCTCTCATGTTGGACTGAGAGCAGACTGGAGGCTGGAGTCACTATCGCAGAGTGGTATTACAAGACGGGACGGGTCAGGCCTAGCTAGTTAGCATGCTAACTTCAGTAGAAGAAAAGTGATAGAAATAGAAACAATACAAGAGTTAACACTGGTGTTACTTTCCACTACTGAAGACAGCTCTTGATGAGTAAAGGAATAAAGTTTGATGCTGAACTTGCAACATTTCTTCTAGACTGGTAAGTAAACAGCTGTTAATGCTAACGTTGGCTATGCAGCGATAACAAAAACTTACATATAACACCTTTAAAGGGATATTTTAACATTTTTTGTGTTAGTCTCCTTTTTACACTTCACACATTCTGTTGAAAAATGTTATGTTTACTGGCAGTTAATCTGTTATAGGTTATTCATTTAATTGCTAAGCCCATAGTGGTGGTTCCCAAAGTGGAGATCAGGACTACCATTGAGGGTCACAAGAAACTGCCACACAATATTATGCTGTTTTTTGTTTCAACTTTTATTTTTATTCCTGTGAATTACTTAATAATTTTATCTCAGTAAAGAGCTGCAAGAAGAAATTGCTTGATCTTAAGGGGTCACCAGCTACTGGTCAATAAAATGTCAAGGAATGCCTATTACTTACTTCTTTTTAGAGCCTATTTTAAAAATTTATACACCTTACCAATCATTCAAAATCAGCAAATCGTCACACTGAGAAGCTAGTAATTAGGCATTTTTGCTTGATTTATGACTTCATTGCTTATCAAAATTGTTTCTGTAACTTTCTGTCGGTTGACCAATCAAGTTATTATTTCAGCACTGAAAACATTTATAGCATAATTGCTAATAGAGAAATCTGTCTACAATTTGATCCATCTGGACAAAAAAAGAAACATGAGAGACTCCAAAAATATGTTAAAATACCCCTTTAAGCAATATTTATGCACTCTTAAATTTTTTCTGTTCCACCTGTTTGATCCTCTTGGACAGCAGCAATAAGAAGAAGCATGTGTGTTTGTCTTACTGCACCATCTTAAATGGCTCATGGCCGGGTTTCACCTGCTCTACTGCTGACATGAAACTGGAGAAGAGGTGTGGAGCATTGGACAGCAAAAACTCTTTCACCACCCTCCAAACCCTTGTTTTTACTCGCCACCACGTGGTGTTAAGGCAGCCCCATCACGGCATGAGATTTCAGGAGCGACGTTCCCGTCTACGGGCTGATGACTGATATCTTGGCTCATTTGTTGTTGCCTGCCAATGTAACAGCTTGGATTACAGGGATAAACAAACAAAAAAATAAATAATGAGCCATACATCACAGCTCAGCCGTGGGTGGCTTTGGAGGAGTTGATATTGGACACGATACAGGAGAAGACAAGTCATCGGGAGGGTTGTGACGACTGAAGTCTAAAACTGTTTTATATCAGCTTCAGTGGCAGCACCCTGTTAGCGTGGGACCGACATGATTAAGACATCACACACAGAAAAATCTAGTAGACAGTAGTAGATCAAAAATAATTAGTCTTGCATTTGCTTTTTCTGCTGAAAATTGGAGACAATTTCAAATTTTTTGCCATTTTCTAATCGACGCAAGTAAATTAACGCATCCAGATTTTTTAAATTAACAACTGTTGATGGAATTAGTAAAGAAAATGTAACCTCCCATGACCCCTCTAAGCCTAACAGGAAATGATGGAGAACAACTGTTAGACCCTAAGATTGCATATACATGCAAAGAAAAGTGTGATAAGCATGTACTGCTTTATGTCTTTTACTGTATACTATGAGTTGTGAAATAATGGTGATATTTATTACCATTATAGCACAATATCAGTATAATGAAAACATTAGCAGACACTAATACTTCAGTAGAACAGTAAAATCTTTTACAATGTTTAATGGCCTATTTTAAATACTTCAGGTTTCAAAAACACATGGATTTGGATTTGCTTGTTTTAGGGAAATTGGCACATTGACTAGTGTACATGTTTAGTATTAATAACTTTAAAATCATCTGTCCTCAGTAGATCTCCATGCTAACACCTTAGGATACAAGGTGCTGAGTGAGAGAAAGTGACAACAACTAATGTAAAAGACCTCTTGACAATGAAAAGATTTGTTTTTTTTGTCCTAAATATTCTAAATTTAGAATGGTATCTAAGCTAATATCTTGCTAAAATGTCTTGCTAGCAATCCCTGTATAGCTAGTGTAGCTACGCTTATTTTGAGATGTTAATACCGCTCATTTTATATCACTATAGCTCTAATGCTAATTGCTAATGGTCACTTAACATAGTGTATGCCTAAGTGTTAGCATAGTTTAAGGAATAGCCTGACATTTTGAATCGTTTGCTTTCTGGCTTAGAGTTACACGAGAAATTTGACACCACTCTATCTGTTAAGTTTGAAAGTACAGCCAGAATACAATCAACCCAGATTAGCATAAAGACTGAAAGCAGGGGCTGCCTCCAGGAAGTCATGTCCAAGAAATAGTTACAGCACGAAACACTAAACCCACAGCTTGTCGTTTTTATATTTCTGTATGTGTACAGATTAAGCAAACAAAATACAGTGTGTTCAATAATGAGCTTTAGAGGTTGTGGTAGGCAGGTTTCTTTAGCTTTAAACATAGCCATGCTAGCTGTTTCTCTTCTTTCAGTTTTTTGCTAAACTAAGCTAAGTGACTCCTGGCTTTAGCTCCACACTTGGACATGAGGCAACAAAATTACTGAGCATACTTCATAAAATGTCAGACTATTCCATTGAGAGACTGTAGCTAACTGTGGCTTTGATTTAAATTAAGTTTAATTTGAGTGTGCGTTTGATGCCAATAACCCTTTCTGTCTCCATCTTTCCCATCATGCTCAGCTATTCTTCCGGGTAACCTAGTCAACCAACCCCAAAAACCAATGCGACCAACTGCTTTGTCACCAGTCGACAACAACGTAGCGGTACATAAAAAACATCCCCTCTGTACATAGAAAATATATACACTACCTTTTGACTAGACTAACGACAACATGTTCACAAACTCCTTTTGTTAAAAGTGACATTTGTTCTTTCTTTGTCACGTCTTTTTATTCTACTGAAACCCGAGAAAGTGTGAGCGACGCAATGTGAACAGCATGCGGTGGTCGAAGACTCCGGTGTGACACTGTGCTCGTTTGTCACTTTTTTGTTTTTTCTTCACAGCATAGCGCGGACGTGTGGAATTAAAGAAATGAGACCAAATGAAGAGCGATCAGAGGGGTTGCAAATAGAGAGACGGAGGGATAAAAAGAGATAGAGATGGACTCGCGCTGAAGCAGCTTGTTGAGTCATGGCCATGGGACTCGCAGGTCGTAGGTGCCCGCGAGGAAATTGTGTGTGAGTGTGTGTATTTGTGAGTGTGTGCGCATGTTTAAGTGTGACAGATTGCTTTTGTGTCTGTGTGCTTATACCAAGTGCGACATTGTGTGTGAATGTGTTTCTAAATCTTCTCTAAATCTGAACATCCATGTGTACATACATATCTTTTTTATGGTGGCACATGTGCTTATGTGTACGGGTGGGGGTGTGTATGTGTGTGTGTGTGTCAGAGTGAGGACTCATACTGCAACAGTTCATACAGTAGGGGTCCATCACGGTAGCGGATGCCCACGGCGGCTGGCGTTATGTACTGCAGGATGTTTATAGTCCTCCGCAGGCGCCTGTCTACGTAGTGAGCGTCCCACGCTGGGTAACGCTTCCTGGGCATGTCGATCTTTATAAGCGGGCCCTCGGGCTTGGAGGTGGGGGGCGCTGACCTCACCTGGAAGACGGGGAGACACGTCTCAGCCACATCCTCTTCCGTCTGCGACTTGGTCATGTGAGCCGGGGTGGGCGGTGCGGTCGGTGGGGCGGACGGGGGTAGGGGGAGACCCCAGAGCAGCTGGGCGCAGCAGGACGAGGCGGGGCTCGGCTGGAGGTGGGCGGTAGCTGGGTGTAGGAAGCCGTAGTACAGCAGCATGACCAGAACGCCCCCAGCGAACGTCAGGTAGACACCGCACAGTGCTGGGACAGCATAGGAGTCGGTCAACACTGGGTCCCTGTAGGCATACCTGCAGGATGGTGGAGACACAGGAATTTAAATTCATGTGTGTTTGCATGTGCTCTTATGTGTGTGTTTGGGCTAAGTGCTTCACCATACCTAATTCTGTTTACTTTCATTTTTTAAAAAGGCTAAACTATTCCCTAAACAGTAAACAATACTCAAAAAGGAGTAAACACTTTATATGTTGGGGACTACTTTCAGCGGTGGATTAATCCACATTTATTGTTCCAGTGAATATTTAAAACGTGGGTTTTCAACATGAAATACAGTGCCCATGATCATCATAATGATAAAGCTTATAGTTAGGGCTGGCTCAGGCTTAGTTATGCTGCTATAGACCTAGACCACTGGGGGATTTCCCACGATGCACTGAGCTCCCCTCTCTTTCTCTATCTGTGCGTATTCATATCTCATAAATACATGTTATTAACTCGATATCTTCCCTTTCCCACAGTTTTGTGCTCTTTGGTCTCTCTCCTCCTCTCCAGTCGCTTTCTGTAGAGTCTGATCTGTGATGACACGCCTCCTGCTGCTCCTACAATCCTGCTCAACACCTGCTGTTTAAAATGTCCTGCTGTAGGCCTGCTTCTAGTCTACTGTTGTTATTTCTACAATAATTGTCATTGCTATTATTGCTACTATTACTATTATGAGTACCACTTTACATCTCTTTATGCTATGTTCTCCTTTCCCAATTCTCTACCCCTCTGCTCGAGGTTTCTGCCTCTTAAAAGGATTGTTTCCTCACCACTGTTGCCTAGTGCTGCTTATGGTGGGAACTGTTTGGTCTCTCTCTGCAAATATTATGATATTAAGAGCACAGTCTAGATCTGCTCTATATGAAAAGTGCCTTGAGATAACTCTTGTGATTCAGAGCAATATAAATAAAACAGAACTGAACTGAATTGAATGAAGGAACATGTCACCTGGTGCAACAGTGTGGCTCACTGATGTGTTTTTAATAGTTCTGGGGTTTTATCTGCTTGCAAAGCCTTTTCCCACCACTCTGCAAACTGCCAGCCACCTCAGGCAAGCTGGCTCCCTTGAGATTTTCAAATTCACACTTGAAACCTCATCTCTTTAAGGGTGTAAAACACTCTGCTCTTCTACAGTCTTAACAGTGTAAGAAAGTAGCATTCAGTTCATGCTTATCTTAGGTTTTTGAAATAGTTAAGATTTGTTGATTGTTTTTCACCTGCCTCAGAACACTTGTTCCTCTGCCATATTTTTAACTACCCTAACTCAGCCTCACCAATCTCCCCCCAGATTTTCGTTTGAACTCACCACAGCCCGGTGAGGATGGTGTTCTCAGCCAACACCACAGTGTAGTACGCCACCATCCTGTACCGCGTCCGGCCCTCCTTCACGTTAAACCAGCAGAAGATGTAGACAATACCAACCACCATATTGAAGAGCACCTCCTCCCATTTGGACATGCAGAAGTCGGTGCCCCCGTGCACCACCCAGAAGGCCATGGCGCACCAGTGGAGTACTACAAAGATGCCAAAGTAGATGTGGAAGAGGGAGGCAAAGAGGGCGAGTGAGAGGACGCGAGACGAGATGGTGAAGAGGCGCCAGAAGAGGTGCAGCAGCGCCCCGCGGTAGCTCATGCTGCGCTGGTCGTCACGAGAGTCCCGCAACAGCTTGTGGTAGGAGGCCAGAACCCAGGCGAGAGACAAGAGGGAGGCCAGGGAGGAGATGCCTACAGAGACAAGAGGAGAAAAACCGTAGAGAAAGAGAAAAAAGGTGGATGAGTTAGATGCTTCTTTTTTTGAAAGAACAAAGTTGAATCATGTTTTCAAGGTTCGCGAAACAAAAAGTACATCGGCACAAATAAATTGTGAGTCAGTGTGGGTGTAATAATGTGAGCACATCCTTAAATAAGTAGTGTGTGACACGACAGAAACATTTGGTAGTGACGCTTAATGGTATGAGTCTAAACATAAAGTCATTTTTAATGTCCCAGCTGCTGTGTGCATCCACCCCCTGTACTAGTCACATATTTGCATTAAAATAGAAGGTGTCCCAAAACTCCAGAGCGATAGAGATGAATAACACCAGTGGGTGGCCGACTAGATGATACATCTCCTGGATGAATAAGGAGAGGAGGCTGATGGACTTTTGGCTAGCACATCCCCCGAACACTTGACAACATGATTGTGCGTTTTTTGTGGAACTACCTGAACAATAAGCACTGTGTGAAAATCTAAAAGCAGCACCATCTGCAGCCACAAATTACAGAGCACGATGTGTGCAAATTGCTAATTACTGTTTGTGCAGCTGTTGATTTTGTATGTGTTTTGTTGGCTACATGAAAACACAGTGTTATGTTTGTAAATGTGGCAGCAGTTGGAAGTGTTCATGTAGAGCTGGTCTCCTTGGCTTTTCAGACACTGTAGCAGTCTGACACCCGGCGGGGTCTGTGCTCCACCTACACTGCAGCGTCTCGGCTCGGTTCTCCTGGATCATGATGCAGAGCTGCAGGACCAGCTGGGGCGCCGACTCCAGGAAAGTCTCCAGCAGCCGTAGCATGTTGACATCTGCGTACTCGAACATCATGGCCCAGTACCAACGCCGCTGGTGCTCCTTCTGCCGGCGTGACATGACACCCAGATACAGTGTCCTGATGTACCTGCGGGGGGTCAGAGGTAAAGGTGGAGGGTTAATTAATAATCACACCACACATGTTTAAGTCTTATTCACACAACTATTGGTCTGTTAGTCTGACTGAAAATTAGATGTAAAATGATATGCAGCTATCTTTATAATTGATTCAGCGTTTTTGTCTTTTTCGCAAACAAAAAAAGCCAAATATTTGCTTCTCAAATGTGAGGATTTGATGTTATTTTGTTCAGCATTTTACAAACCCAAACGTTTTTTCAGTTTGGTTTGTTCTCTATATGCCACCTCTGCAAAATTCTTGTGACCATTTTCACTATTTCCTGACATTCTGGAGTCTGAATTCTTTGCCTCAGGTTTAGAGGCTAAAAAGTTATAACTGAAAATCTGTGCTACAAACTGACACATGGTTTTTGAAAAATGTGTGGGTTTATCAAGCAGGAGAAGTCCAGCTAAAGGTGATTCTGAGTTGCATCATGGGAAATGTAGGACCCTGCATTTTGGAGCTTGACCCACACTGGGTCCTAAAAATCTGAATATTTCTGTCTCTATTGGTTCAATTTAGTTTATTCTTTTTTTAATATGTGACTCTCAAGTCTGAGTACAATCCTTAATCAGTGGAGTGCCCCTATTATAGCCAAGTCAGAATGATCCTTTTCAAGACTCAGTGTCTGTCTTTGATTTTCTGACACAATATCTTGTGAATGCAACACTGTAAGCAGCAGTCTGACCTGTCCGCCAGCACAAAAACTAAAACCTGCCAGCCACAGTGAGTGACAGCCACAGGAAACACTGTGTTCTAGTAGAAATGACTCATTATTGTAAATATCTATACCAATAATTTAACTTCCACTCTCACTATCCTCTAGTTATTCTGCTTAATTTGATAGATAAAATGAACACAATCCTAAAAGCTACAGCCATACTGAACTCCCACTGTATATATTTTTAGTTTTCATTGTGGTCTGATCATTAATAGAAGCTCTTTGTTAGCAAACAGCCATGACAAGATTTTGATCCATACATACTGAGTGGATTTCTCAAACTGGGAAACTACAGTACATGTGGGTGGGATGTGGGCAGAGATTTCAATTAAAACTGCCTCAGGGCATGAGAGAGTGTGTGTGTATATGTGTGTGTGGATGCGAATGTGTATATGCACATGTGTGCAAATGCGGTCTAATGATATCTCCTGCCTCCCTGTGTGTGCATCAGTGTCATTGCGTGTGTGTACTCGTACATTATGCATGGCTCTGTATGTGCAGCCATTATATCCATCTGGCTTGAAACATACAATCTTAATTCACATAACATAAATAATGCACCATCTATGGGAAAATGTCTTCGTGTGCATGCACGCCACTCCTATACATGTATGGTAATGCTTCTAAATGAACCATTTAAAGCTGATTTAAAGGATTTTGTGGCTTTAAAATAAGACACGCCAAAACGCTGTTTGTCCTTGACTCAAGAACAAGGAAGGATAAATCCTCAGCATCGTTTGTTTGGCTTTTTTAAAACTGTGTAAACAGGAAGTCCTTTCATTTATGTTCATGTGAAGGATTAAGGCTTTGCTTTGCAGCGTGGCAGGCGAACCTGACAGCCACTTAAAGCCCTGACATGGAGGGGATGTGTTTTCGAACCATATGTAACGAATACAGTGGATCCTCCACAACTCCACCCTACCCCCACCACTCTCACTCTTCCTTTTCCCTCTCTCCTCTTGCTCTTTTTCTTCTCCCCTCCCCCCCCAGATCCCTCCGTTCACTCGCACTGTGCGTGTGCAACCTTTCTCCCTCCTCCTCCATCCTCACCCCTCCTTTTCTCCACAGCCTCTCCATCTCTAAGCGATCCGTCTCAATCAGGCTGTACCATTTCCTCAGCTACAAACAAGCACCCCCTCCTCCTCCTCCACCTCCTCCTCCCCCTCCTCCTTCATCTCCTTCCTCCTTCTCCTGCTCCTCCACTTCCTCCAGGTGGGAGAGTCCATTCAGCGGGCTGAGGGGGTGGTTACTGGGTGGGGTGGGATGGAGCTGGAGGAGGGTTGTGTGTATGTGTGTGGGGGTTGATTTAACCCTACAACCACAGAGAGACCGAACTAGAGGAGCTGAGTCGCACATTCCTAGCACAGCAGGATGTAAACACACTTACACACACACACACACACACTCATCACTCCACTCTCCCTGCTGCCCGCCCAGGGGCGAGTGGACACCATTAAGGAGTCTTCTCGGAGAGAAAGGGGTGGGGAGGGAGAGTCACTGTCCTTGTATGGAGGGCTAGGAGGCTGGAGACAAGCACACTCCTGCTGCTACTACTACTACTTGTGTTGTCAACACACACACACACACACACACACAAAACAAATGAAACAAGGAGCGAGGAATCTACAGCAACAGAAAGGCATGTGTGTGTGTTGGAGCAAAAAGAGCGCATGTGTGTGTTTCTGTTTTTTCCCGCCAGTGCTTTTAGCACTACAATTAGCACCCACCCATGTCCAACTGTGTGTGTATGTGTGCATATATATATATGTGTGTGTCTGTGTGAGAGAGAGAGAGAGGCAGACAGTGGGATGGAGGGGGAGATGTGTAGCCAGAAGCACAGATGCTTTTCCTCTTTGTACTCTCCATGCATGCTGACACTCATGGGAAGAGCCGTGACACCGTTTTTCCACTGGTCACACACACACACACACACACACACACACACACACACACGCTGACACGCATGAGCACACACACACACACTGGCTCCTCTGCTCTCCAACTACAGTAAAGAAACCCTGACTGAGACGCTGTCCATGGTGCTGGTGGCTCAAAAGCACTTATGGACAGGTGTGTTTCTTGGCTGGGCTAATACTAATTAGGAGAGGCTACTACAGAGTGTGTAGAGGGTTACTGCAACAACGTCATGATTACTACAGCTGTGTCCTTTCAACTGCAGACCGTACACCACAAGTTTCTGAATTTGCTTTTCCAAAGGTGACCCACAAAATGAAAAGAAAGTGCTAAGAAGTTAAACAAGATCATGGAGTTTTTCTGTGAGAGCAGAATCACTGTCTCACTTAATCTCTGTCTGTCACTCCCAGATAGTAAGTGAAGTACTGGAGAGGTCACGCAGAGCCTTTTCCTGTCCCCCTCTTGCTCTTCCTCTCCTGCCTGTCACTGTGAAGCAGGCTTTCTTTTCTTCAGGCTACATTGACTAGACACACCACTCTATCCATTAGCAACATTAAGTGTGTGTGAGAAAAGGAGTGTGTGTGTGAGAGAGAGAGAGATAGAAAGGAGTGTGGTGATAGCCTAGGTTAGGTTCTGGTGTGTGTTAGTGTTTGTCCTCCCCTACCTCCACACTTGCCCCAGCTGGAGGATGTGTATGGTGGCCTGCCACAGCCAGATGGTGGCCAGCTGCAGGCGGTCCCTGCCGGGATACAGTCACCCCAGAGCCACCGCGCCCCGTTTGGTCAGCCCCTCCACCTCCCCGAGCCCCTCGCCGGTGTAGTCCTGCACGAACCAGCGGAAACTCAGAATCTGGACCAGCACCGACGGCACCAGCACGAAGAAGAGAGTGAGGCCGAACCAGAGATAGTCCTGCCTCCGGTAGTAGTCCACCGCCAAGCAGAGGTCCGTGCCAACGTCCCAGAAGAAGACGAGGAGGGCGAGGATGATCCAGAGGCAGTCCAGCCACAGCTGCTCCCGGGGTGGGCAGTGAGTCTCCCGGATGCCGACCCCGCCGGCAGGCTGGCCCCCACCAAGCAAAGAGCCGAGGCAGGCTGAGCGGCAGCCCCAGTAGCAAGCGGAGGAGCGGCAGCACTGACAGATGTGGATCGCAGCGGAGTCCAGTGGCTCCTCGGCGTCAACATCGTACAGCTGGGCGAAACCGCCGCCGCCGCACCCGACCCCGGCTTTGCCGCCGTCCGACTGCGCGGCCATGTTCCCCTTCCCGCTCCTGCCCTCCTGCGAAACGCACGACAACCGCACCGTTGTGCTTTCTCGCGGGGCGCGGATACCACGTCACTTCCCAGATACCTGCTGCCCCCTTCCCTCTCGCGCCGCGGCGACTGCTGTGTCTCTTTCCCGCCCGGGGCGCGAGGAGCCATCAGAGCCGGCGGCCGCGCGACGGCGGCTCCCCTTCTTCCTCGTCCGGTCGAGACACCGCCACCGGGCGCTCGCGAGCAGCAGCAGCAGCGGAATCCGTTCCCGTTCTAGTCCAGCAGCCCTGCATCATCCCGTCCTGCGCGCGCGGTCATCTAGGGCGACGGGAGGCTATGACGTAATGCATCTCCCGCTGTTCTTAAGACGTGTCCGTGAGTGGTGTGTGTGTGTGTGTGTGTGTGTGTGTGATGTGTGTGTGTAGGCGCGCGCCGGACACCAGACTATTCTCTCAGAACACGACTCGTGCTAATCTAAACCTTCCTGTTCAGTCAACCGGATGACCCCCGACTCCTGCCTCTCACACCGCCCGCGCTCAGGCTGCAGGTACCCGGCATCCGCTGCAGCCCAGGTCCGCTCCGCTCCTTTCCGCAGCTCCAGCCCTCTGCAGCTCCTGCTTCCCCACTCCTCACTTTCTCTCTCGCACTCTCACTCCGCCCTCTACCGGATAACGACTTCAACCCCGTATTCACATCTGCCCGCGGGCGCGCGAATGTGCACGCGCAGTGAAGTATAGGGGGTCGTGCAATCGCCCACCGCGCTGTATGGGAACAGGGTGATTGTTTTCTAATGAAAATAGCTAGTTTTCTCCATCGAGAAGAGGGAGGAAAAATGAGATTTTCACCTTCTGTCGTTCATCTTTCCATCATTCATCATTCTTTCCTCCATCCATTCCCTCTCTCAGTATCCCCCTCATTCTGCACTTCCCACCTCTCTTTCTCCCTCACACTCTCCATTCATCCCTCCATCATCCCCTCCAGTGGGCTGGATGCCCTGTGGCTCTGCCAGCCTAATCAGCCATAACATATGTGTGTGTGTGTGTGTGTGTGATCCCTGCTAGGCAAGCAGGGAGTTAGAGAGGCGAGGATTTAGGAATGTGAGAAACTGGGATGGACACTGTGCATGTGTGTGAGAGACAGGAGGGAGGGGGTAGGAACTGAAGGAGATGGAAAGCTGAGGGGTAGATAGAGAAAGAGGGATGGATTTAGGGAATTAGAGGAAGGATGAAAGGAGTGTGTGTGTGTATGTGTGGAGAGAGACAAAGATAGAAAGGATGATTCAGGCTGAAGCAGTTCAAAAGGATGAAAAGACTGACAGAGGAGAGGATGAGTGGAAGATTTAGGAATTGTTGGCGCGATGAAAAGGGCGTGTTGGAGACGGAAAAAAGAAGAAGACACATTTTTGAGGGATAGAAGGAAAGAGGAAAAATAGGGAAAGAGGAAACATGAGATATTAAGTATTAAAAATTGATGTTTTTGAGAATGATGAAGGTCACAAGAAGGAAAAATGAAGGAAAACGGTTGAAAGAGGGAAGCAGTTCCCAAAAGAAAGTAAAAACTGATGCAGGGAGGATGGATGGAGGGATTAGTGGAGGAATGGAAAGAATGAGAAATGTTTTTATAGAAATATGTATTTTTTAAATTAGTTCTGTGCATTGCTTCAGTAATAACACCTAATAAAAATGCAGCCGGTACTGCTGTTAAATTGAGGTGGAATGTACATACACGCACAAGCTACTGCTTCTGCTACACACACACACACACACACACACACACACACACACACACACACACTCACACAAGCATGCACTGCATCTCTTTATCACACATACACTTACTCCTCATCCTCAGAAGCACGTTTCAGTGCAAGCACTTGCACTTTTCCCTCTCTCTCTCCCTCTCTCTCCCTCTCTCTCTCTCTGTCCACTGGAGATTAGCCTCTCTGTTGTCATGGCAACCGTGGCTGTGCGGCTGAAGGACGGGGAGAGGGAAGTAGATGGTTGTATTGCTGTGTATGTGTGAGACAATGAGAGTGAGTGACAGCAGCACTGGAGTTATTCAGCTACTGCTCAGAGTGTGGGCTTTTCCCCCCTGACACCTGGACTGACAGGTGTCGGCAAAGACCTGGGGAGATTTTTGGCGGTATATCTTCAACAGACTTCAGCTCAGGAATTCAAAAATTAAATCCTCAGGAAAAGTGGAGGTTGCACATCAAAGGTGCTATATGTAAGTTTTTTCTATCGCTGCATAGTCAATGTTAGCATTAACAACTCTTACCAGTGTCGAAAAAATGTTGCAAGTGCAGCATCAAACTTCATTCCTTTATTCGCCAAGAACTGTCTCCAGTGGTGGAAAGCAACACCCATGTTTATTCTTCTTGTGCTTCTGTTTCTGTCACTTGTTTTCTTCTACTGAAGTTAGCATGCTAACCAGCTAGCTCCAGCCCATCTTACCACTTTACGATAATGAGTCACTGTAGTATCCAGTCTGCCCTCAGTCCAACATAAAAAGATGAGGAAGCAGCCCACTTTGCTCACTTATGAACCTTTATCTTGGTTTGGTAAGTAAATAGCCGGTAATGCTAATGTTTGCTATGTAGCACCAGTAAAAACTTACATATAGAACCTTTAACAAATTCAAGCTTTTTTCCTGTTATGTTGCAAACATGAGGCTCAGTTTGGCATGGACAGTAGTTTTAGAAGAAAAGCCATTTATATTACTGAAATAATGTACATACATACATGCTGTATGTTGCTGAATCACAGCTATACACGGTTGCAACTACTATACAAAATTTATCCAAATGAATTAACAAAAATGCCAGAGGACTCGAGATCAAACGCTTCCTGTGTGCTGATGATTTGGTCGTGTTGTTCGAGACAAAAGTAGGCAGCGGCAGCGGCAGATCCTGGATCAGCAGTAAACCTCAAAAGATCAAAACAATGACCTTGTTCTGAGTTGATGGGAATCAGAAAGACACAACATGGGAGTTTTAATCTGGCTGTGAATGAGGATGGAGAGAGATAAGGAGTCAATGTAATTAGACAAGATAGATATTCCAGTTGGGATGTTCAAGACTTCTCAAATATGCAGACATTTGTACATCTGCACCAAGACTTTAGAGGAAAAACTCCATGTAGAGCTGAAGCTAACTGGCAAATTAAAAAAAAGAGCCATACAGAGTTTCAGAAGCACTAACAATGCACAAATTGTTATGGAAATACAACCAAAAAGCAGGTTTAATTGGACCATTATTTGGCTCTAAATAGAGCTCACACAGCTGAAGATAATCTGAGCACAGCAGGGAGGACAACTGGGGAGAACGCTGACAACTTCAGAACTTTAAATAGAGTCTGACAGTGGTGGAAAAGATATCCAAATCCAACAGTAGTTCCACTAGGTAAAAAAATCAATTATCAGTAAAGGTCCTGCATTTAAAATGTTATATAAGTAATAGAACATTAGAGTTAGAAAGCATTCATATCCTAACTAGCTATATATTGAACATTTTCTTCAACAGTATGACACTTTTTTAGTTTACATGCAAGCTTTAGATAGTTAGAGATGAAGAATTGCAGCTGCCATTACAATTTAGTTTATCTGTCAAAAACATTATTCCATATACTGTATATGTGGGGAATGATGAGCCAGGTTGTCAGATTTAATTGGATAGTGGCTGTGCAATGAAATGAGATGTATATAAGTTAGTTACCAATATTCTGTGCTGAACAACAAACAGAGGCATTGTTGTCCATTTCACATGTGTCGTTCTGGAGTCTTTACCTAAATTGGGAAAGCAGGCTCTCATACTATATGTAATATAGTACAGTTATATATGAATAAAATGGAGCCTGATGGAGAAGCACACAGGCAGTGCTGAGATGTTTCTCATTTGTTTTTCTGATTATTTTTAAAGGAGCTTTTATGTACGTTTTTGCTATCGCTACATAGCCGAGCCTCAACAGTGGAAAGCAGCACCAATGTTTACTCTTGTTTTGTTTCTATTTCTATCACTTCTTTTCTTCTACTCTAGTTAGCATGCTAACCAGCTAGCCTCAGCCCATCCCGTCTAATATAATACCACTTTGCAATAGTGAGTCACTGTAGTGTCTGGGCTGCCCTCAGTCCAAGACACCCCGCTCTGACCAACTGAGCCGCAGACACACATTAAATACATGTTTATATTTCTACAGTGTATAGTAGAAATATAAAATAGCAGTAACTGAAAACTAATACTACATTATTATTACTGTCACTAGATCTTCAGGGAATTAAGATACATGAATCATTTGCAGCAGAATAAGTGAATATATACCAAATCCATGGGGAGGCTAGCGGACTAAAGCTATAAAAAAGCCATTATACAACTTTTATGTTAATTTTTTGCAGCTCACAGAAACTGACTGGAATGTTTTTGTTGGCAGTTTTATACCTTGAAATTGATGTGACATCATTTCAAAGCTTTGGCAGTGTAAGAAATCTATTTTCATGCCGTTAGAACTTATTTGAATTTGAAACAAATAAGGTCAAAAAAAGAAAAAAAAGAAAAGAGAGACATGTATATAATCTTATATATATAATGTACATTACATATATATAGTATAGTCTTTGGGGTCTTTAGGATGTTTGGAGTGAATTTTTAGTCACACAAATGCAGATGGTGATCAGAACATCACCACAAAACAGAAGAATTTGAGAAGTCAGTGTCGTTATTCACACAGCACTGAACAAGTTGATTTGAAGTTGACTTAGTGACAATGTTAGAGAGTAAATTACAGCAGAGCTGAAAGCAGCAGTTTGTGACAAAGGAAGTCTTTTTCCCTCTGCTCCCTGAATGAACCATTTTCTATCCCAGGGAGTGATTATGAGAAGAACCACTTAAATGTTGATGATTTTTTTGCTCCTTTGGGGCCGTGAGACGATTTGTCAATTAAGAACAATGCTGAGAATGAGCAGGATGAGAAGGAGCTTCTGCTTCTTCTTCAAACTCAAAGGACCTTTCATGGTTTGGTGCCAAGGTCAACAGGCAGTGCAGTGGTGCAGCAGCCTTGACTTGATACGAGAGGAAAATAAGGGTCAACTCAGGTGGAGGAAAATGCATTATTCATGGAGCGCTTCTGAGAGCACAGGTTGAAAACATGTTGATTTCAAAGGCACCAAAACACAGTTACTGAGAGGTAAAGTGAACAAACTGACTAAAAATAGGAAGAAATAAATAAACAAGTGTACCCACCAGCTTAGGCACAAAGAGAACTAGACACTTTGTGCTTGAGCTCCTCTGACTGTATTATGTATAAATTCAGACATTGTCATTGGCTGGTCAAAGAGTCTGTTGCTGCATCATTCAGTGAGGACAGTGTGTTCGGTCTGTGAAAAATACAGCAGGGCTGCTTCCCTGCTCGGGGACGACACAGAGGCAGAGCGGGGGGCTTGTTAAAGGCAGACATCTACATTTGAAATGGCTTGTTAGATTTCTGCAGAAGTCAAAACAAGGAAAAACAAGTACGAATGCGATGCTGAGTTGTTTCTGAGCACATACAGAGCGCGGACAAGAAAAACAGCGAAATAAAACAGTGATGATGTCCTGTGCATCTCTACCTCTTCACCATCTGTTTCTGCCTCTGTGGGGAAAAAAAGATGATCACTCAGGTTAATTGAAGAGTCAGTTCTGACTGACCAGTGAACCCTGGGGTCTCTCAGCTGAGAACTGATTTAGTTTTTATTTAAACGCCTGAGATAAGGTCCCTAACAGTTTCATTTTGTCTTCTGTGAGACAAAATATGTCTTTAGACATCTCAGTTGAGTAAGATTTTAGATGTATTCTACAAACAATTTAAATTTAACAGAAGAAAATCATGTGGTAGATCAATACATGAATATGTTTTTCCATTGCTGCATTAACACAAGAGCCCCAGGGAAAAAGTGAAGTGGTGGGACATTGGAAGTAGAGGAGCTAACTCAAACTGCTGCATCCACATATTATTTTTGCACCTGCGTGTGGAAAGTGGAAGCTAGCAAGCAAGGCTAACTAGCTTTTACCCCAAGCTTGCTAATGTTAGCACTAAATGTCACCCTTCTTTTACACTATCTCAACACTGGTTGAGTTATTAGCAGCTCAAACCTACTCAGCGTTGTGTTCACACCACATTATACAAACAAGGAGGTCTAACTAAACTTGGCTTTCTTTCCTTCATATATCCAGTTGTGGTGATGGCAACTCACCAATTAACTAGTCTAGTCAATTAACCGTCCTGTGCAATACATTCACATTCACACTTATACCTCATTGTATATACAGTTGCACTGTCTTTTATCTTCTTTATATATTTGTCTCTACATATTTTGTATGTTTGCACTGGAAAGGAGAAGCTCTCCAATCTCGTTGTACTTTTAGTATAATGACAATAAAGGGCATTCTATTCTATTCTAGTCCACTATCAAAACTGCCAGCAGCGAGTGGTCCTGTAATCTCAGCACTCTGTACGTTACCTCGTGAAGAGAGAAATGTACGGAGTCACGGAATAGCGTAGGAAGTGTACAAATCACAGATGGGACTAGATGACACCAACATCGTCCCTCCACATGGATAACTGTCTGTGTGGACATATTGGAGGGACTGCTAACAGTGCAGAAATGTTTTTTGTTTTTTTTTTAGAAATTCTTCTGGAGATCACAATTCTGACCAAATAAGTACACAAGTCAGGCCAAACCTCATGGATACATCCTGATCTCATAAAGCAGTCACTGAATGTTCCGGGTTGCTGCAGCCATCAAACTATGAAAGCGCTCCATCCTGGCTTTGACTTATCACACAGCCCTACGCACAGCTCTGCTGTTAGACTGACTCAGAGAGGTTAACACCTAACTGTGCCTCAGATGTTCTATATATCATTAATAATCAGCGTGAGACAGTAACATGTAGAACAAATGCATCACTCCACAGACAGTCCAAGTACACAAGATTCACTCTGTGTCAAAAAATAAACACGAGGCGACAAGAGTTGGGAGGTGTGAGGAGAAATAATATTAGTCTTTTCTATGTTGACGGAACATGATGTGAAAAATGTCCTCGCTCCTGTGTCACTGACAGCAATTAGCTGGCAGTTATGAGAGTCTGTGGTGGGAGTTTGGAGGAGTGAGGCACACTGCAGCAAACAGTGTGATAGAGTCCACTGGAAGTGATGAAATGTATTAGACTCCACAATCTGCTGGGTTGTAAATATTTTCACACTGCTGAGAAGCAGTTGGGTCACTGTGGGGTTGAAAAGCATGTTTGAAAATGATGGAACAAATTTCACTCTTATTTTTTTTTTTTTTTTTTTTGTGAACCAGCGCTCTCAGAACTGAGATCCAAGATGATTTTTTTAATAATCTGTCTCAAGCTGAGTTTCCAGTTTGATCTCAAAATTCAAGCTGAGTTTGCTGTTGTGCGTTTTATGATTTAAAATTCAGGGGTCAGTAATGTTTAATCTTTGCTTCTCTTTAAGTACAGTTTATGTTTTTCCTATTTCCCATAAAACAGTTGAAGAGAGAATGACTTTTACCATTAATCCAAAGGTACTCTAGGCATTTTATGTTGGTGTGTGACAGAGAAATCCATACTTCCTTTCACTCCTCAGTCTCAAAGGTCCTTAAGTGAACTTTGTCACTACAGATAGAGCCAAACACTTTGTGGTTTTCACTGTAACTGACAAAAAGGAAGTGAACGGCACAGAGGCACCAACTATTTTTGTCATAAAGGGACAGACTCATGCACTATGGCGGGATCAGACTGGACTTGTAGTCCCTCCACTATGCATGAATGGGAGGTGAGTTAAAAGAACAGTTTGAGGTTTGGGAGTTTGTGGTATTTGTACTCTTGCAGAGAGTTTAGATGAGAAGATTGATACCACTCATGTTTGTACGGTAAATGTAAAGCTACAGCCAGCAGCTGATTAGCTTAGCATAAGCCATTGCTCACAGCCAAGAAGTGGTCCAGCATTTAACACCCATAGAGCACCAACTTGAGGTTTGTACATTTGTTTTTATACATATTAAACAAATGAGAAATAACTGCTTAGTAAGCTTTAAAGGTGGCGGTGAATAGATTTTTTTAAAACCTGAACAAAGCCAGGCTAGCTCCCAGCTATCTAAGCTAACCAGCTGCTAGCTTTAACACACATAAACAAGTATTAAATCAAATCAACTACTAATTCATTAATTAGTAGTTTCCGTCTACTCTTAAAATTACGGGATTGAAGCTGGTAGGGCAGAAGTGTTTGAATACAGCGAGTGTGTTGAATTATTCCTTAAATTGTTACTTTGTGTTTTGTAGTCTCCAGATTATGAGCCAACGCTTCCTGTGACAGAGAAGTCCAATCCCCTGACCCGTGACATTGACCGAGCTTCAGCCAATTGCATCGTGAGGATGTTACAGGCCTGTGATGCCCAGATGTTTCAAGAAGAGACAGAAGCAACCTACCAGGTACAGGTATTCAAAAACAATGAGTAGCCTACAAGTTTGTAAAAGAAATTCTGAAAGAAACCATTTAAATAAATGATTATTTGAATGTCATTTTTAGAGGCTTTTGAGTGGCCAAGTGGTGAAAACTGTGATGGAAGTCGCGAAGAGGGTGGAACTCATTCTCAAGGTACCTTATCTGTGTCTAAATGTCTGAGTGTGTTTCTGTTGGTCAGTCAGGCGTAGGGTAAAAGTGTGTCCTCTTGTTTCTTTAACAGGCTCCTCAGGACAGCCTTGTTGTACTGAGTGGATGTGGGACTTCTGGTCGACTGGCTTTCCTCATGGCGGTAAAAGTTGTCCTGAAATGCTTCCACTGCACACCAGGAGTAAAGAAAGAAACAACAGCAGCAAATCCACATCATTTGGTCTCAATATGAAGTTATGAGATCATATAATAAGATGTTTCATTTTGGTTCCAGTGGTGCTTTATTAGCTTCAGGAATGTTCAAGAATGGAAAGGGATATCGTAAAGGAAGGCAGATAACAAGCCAGACCCAGTAATATCAGGAAAATGATATGAAACTTGAACTTAATGAACTCATCTGATTAAATCTAGTTTGTTTTATGGAAATTAACTTCCCGTGTTATGCATTTTGTGTGTGTTGTTAGTCAGGCTTCAACAGAGAGCTGAGGAGGCTGAACCAGAGTTTGGTGTATTCTTACATCATTGCAGGAGGAGACAGGTGGGGTTTGAGGCTGTTTTATTACATGGAACAAGATTACACACCTAACTGAAAATATGCTACCAGCTGTAGTTGTGAAATATTGTATTTATATTCACATGGACTTTTGTTGGTTGTATTTTTAGCAGCTGCTCTTGTAGTCCTCTGTGCAAGTTGTGCTATTCCAAAATTAGCTAACTAATCTAACTAACTAAATATGCTAACATTAGCTAACATTAGCCACCATAAGCTACTTATCATACCAAACCAAATAAGACTGTAGTAGCACGTTAGTATTAGAGTATTAAAATAAACAAAGACTATTTATTTATTATGAATTCAACTTTTCATTTGTGAGAGGAACAATGTTCTACTTTTAAAATGTACACAGGTTTGCTTTGAATATGTTTCTTTCAATCTCATCCTCTTGTTTTCTTTCTCATTTTCCTCAGAGCTCTGTTTTCCTCCCAGGAAGCTCCTGAAGACAGCCCCAAACTGGGCATGCTCAGTCTGAAGAAGGTCAGTGATATGGTAGAGAGAGCATGTATGTTTGTTTGTGGTGGTTTTGAGCAAAACTCCAGCATTTTACCACTCTGTGTTTTTTGTGCCCTGCAGGTCTGTGAGGGAAAGAAGCACGTCTTGTTCATTGGCATTTCCTGTGGGTTATCTGTAAGTCACTCTTACTGGTCAACGTGTGAATTCTGTGAAGGACAGGGTGTTAATTTATCAGTCAGGAGCTTGTAAACTTGCAGATAACTTAACCCAGTTTGTGTACATTTGATTTCTGGCTGTGTAGGCTCCATTTGTGGCAGGTCAGCTGGACTTCTGCCTGCAGCACCCTGAGGTCTACACTCCTGTACTGGTTGGCTTCAACCCCATAGATCGAGCCAGGTGTGTGTGCATGTACTTCAGTCTTATTCCATTAGTGTTATGCCCTGAAAAGGATGGTAAATTAGGGGTAATTTAATATAAAATGTCACTCTGGGGATGATATCGTTTATTTTTAGCATCCATAATAAGAATGAATTTATCTGTGTAGGGATGAGCACATACCTGGCTGCACATTCACATTTCGCAGTGTGGTTCAAAGGATGCAGGAGCTCACCAAAAGTCAAGTGGCTTTCCTCATCAACCCGGCAGTTGGGGTAAGAACGTCTACTCGTACTCATCATGCTCTTGTATGCATAATTTCCTCTCTATCACGAACTGTTCAGGTTGCATTTGTGTCAAGCCTCAAAATTAGAAACGAGGGAGCTGCGTGTCGATACTTTGGCCAGTGACTCGATGTGTGTTTTTGCCTGGGAAATGCTTCCACACACCAGGAAGCCTAAAGCTCTGCTTAACAAATCCACATCATTGAGATTCTCCAATAGCAGAGTTGAGATCATATAATAGATGTTTTCATTTTGGTTCCGATGATTGCTTTTATTAGCTTCAGGAATGTTCAAGAATGGAAAGGGATATGCGTAAAGGAAGGAAGGCAGATAACAAAGCAGACCCAATATCAGGAAAATATTTAAACTTGAACTTGTCGACTCATCAGTTAAATCTAGTTTGTTTTAAATTAACTTCCGTGTTATGCATTTTGTGTGTGTTGTTGGTCAGGCTAACAGAGAGTAGGGGAGGCTGAACCAGGTTTGGTGTATTCTTACATCATTACAGGAGGAACTGGAGTGGGGTTTGAGGCTGTTTTAGCTACACATGGAACAAGATTACTAACTGACCTGCTGTAGTTGCTGAAATATCCATTTATATTCCATGGACTTTTGTTGATGGATATATTTTTAGCAGCTGCTCTTGTGATCCTCTAGCGCAGGTTATTGTGCTGTTCAAATTAATAACTAATCTAACTGACTAAATGTGCCCAACACGTTAGCTAACAACATTAGCCACCATAAGCTACTTATCGCCTGGAAACCAAATAAGACTGTAGTACTTACGTTAGTATTAGAGTATTAAAATAAACAAAAGACTATTTATTTATTATGAATTCAACTTTCATTTGTGAGGAGGAACAATGTTTCTACTACAAAAATGTGCACCAAGGTTTGCTTTGAATATGTTTCTTTCAATCTCATCCTCTTGTTTCTTTCTCATTTTTCCTCAGAGCTCTGTTTCTCCAGGAAGCTCCACGAACCCAGCCCCAAACTGGGCATGCTCAGTCTGAAAGAAGGTCAAGTGATATGGTAGAGGCATGTATGTTTGTTTGTGGTGGTTTGAGCAAAACTCCAGCATTTACCACTCTGTGTTTTGTGCCCGCAGACCTGTGTGAGGGGAAAGAAGCACGTCTTGTTCATTGGCATTTCCTGGGTTATCTGTAAGTCCTCTTACTGGTCAACGATGTGAATTCTGTGAAGGACAGAGTGTTAATTTATCAGTCAGGAGCTTGTAAACTTGCAGATAACTTAACAGTTTAATATTACATTGATTTCTAAGCACATGTAGGCTCTCCATTTGGCAGCAGGAGTCAGCTGGACTTCTGCCTGCAGCACCCTGAGGTCCCTCTCCTGTACTGGCCCAGCTTCAACCGCCGTCCGGAAACCAGGTGTGTGTGCATGTACTTCAGTCTTATTCCATTAGTGTTATGCCCTGAAAGGGATGGTAAGTGGGGTAATTTAATATAAAATATGTCACTCCTGGGGATGATGTCGTTATTTTAGCATCCATAATAAGAATAAATTTATCTGTGTAGGGATGAGCATACCTGGCTGCCACATTCACATTTCGCGTGTGGTTCAAGGATGCAGGAGCTCACCAAGAAGTCAGAAGTGAAAGCTTTCACACTCATCAACCCAGCAGTTAGGTAGGCGATCTACCGTACTCATCATGCTCTTGTATGCATATTTCCTCTCTATCACGAACTGTTCCGGAACATTTGTGTGTCAAGCCTCAAAAGGTAGAAGCGAGGGCTGCGGTGTCGATACTTTGGCCAGTGACTCGATGTGTGTTTTTGTGTGTGTTGTGTTTCAGTCAGAGGCCATCAGTGGCTCCTCCAGGATGAAGGGAGGCAGTGCCACTAAGATTCTCCTGGAAGTTGTCTTGTCTGCTGCTCATGCCGCTACCTTCACAAACACCCCATCACATACGAGTAAGCATGGTGCAGTAAAACACTCATAATCTCATATAGATATACTAACCTCCATACACTGATATTTATTAGTCTACTGTTGAAATTGTGCAAGATTTACTGGTAAAAGTAAAAAAAATTAAAAGCAGTCACATAAATGACAAAGTGAGGCTGCAAATGTGAAGACATAACCAAGCTAGTATGAAACTTAGGGAATAGTTTGACACTTATTCATTTTCCTGTCAAGAGGCGAGATGTGAAGATCGACACTATAATGTCTGTATGCTAAATATGAAGCTACGGCTAGCGGTCCAACTAAGCGTAGCAAAATGAAGATACTGGAAACAGAGGAGACAGCTAGCCTTAGTAACATGAATTAAACAAGTGAGATGCAACATGCTAATTTTGAGTTTTAAGTGTTGAAAGCGGATATATCTTTGAACTTTGGACAGGCTAGCTAATTTGCAGTGTCTCCATTAATGTACGAATGAGTATTTTTGGATGTTTTCTTCAATGTTTATTTATATATCTAACATTTAATCTAATGTTGAGAAGTGTAAGTCACACTGGATCTAAAAATATGTGTGTCATGTCTGTGTGCTCAAGTGGACTGGGTTGCCCCTGGGCTGCCTTTTGCAAATTGGAGCCCAGATGACAAGGCCAAACTAATTTCCCTTTGCTTTTAGAACACCAGTGTCACACCTCATTTCTTTATATCACACAGTATCTCTGCCTACTTTCTCTCCTCTCTGAAGTGATGGTATACAGTGAACTGAGATATCACAGCATCTAGATCAATCTCATTTGATTGATAAACATGAACTAGATCGTCTTTGTTTCCAGAACGAAACAATTCCAAGGTTATTGGAAATTAGTAGTTTTAACTAGGGAGTAACCAACACATGGATTACTTTCTAAATTATACTAATATCCTAAATGTTTTGAGTTCATGTGGAGTGGCTTTCAGATCTTGACGTATTTAATAGACTTTATAGTACATTTAAGTTCTAATGTGTGGACAGGATTCACAACCTAAGATCATAATGAAACTTTGCACTCAATCTTCTACAACACTATGGTCCTCTGTCGGGACCTGAAGTATCCTCATGGCACCTCTAGTCTTCGGCCCACCAAAAGGTACAACAGGCGCTTCTGGTAGCATTTGTTGACATTTCTCACTAGCAGCCACCTGAAAGATCTGGACATGCTTTTCACATTACTGCTGATCTGTGTGTTTAGAAATGTCAGCACTATACATTCACGTGGATCAGTGTATTTACTGACAGCCTTGGGTGCGTACAGTGTACTGTAAGGCACATGTGGCTGCACATGCATGGCTTCATTCTGACGACACATATTGTTTTGATTTTCCTTCTTGACCAGACCAGTTGTGTCTAATGATGCCATTTCTTTAACAGTCCATTTCTTCCTTTTTGCAAGCTGACAGTTCCAGCAAGTTTGACATAATCACAAAATCTTTTATCTGTTTATAACAGCAAACTAACAGTTTTTTCATTGTGTGTTTCATTGTGCATTGCTGACCTCTACAGGTCATTGCCGAAAAGAAATTAAGCGATTGTATAATTACACATGCTTTGACATCGCTGGTGTGGAGGTAAAAGCATGTATTGGACAAAAAAAAATCCCATATTAAGTTCCTTCGTCTTTCCAACAGGGGCATCCTGCAGGACATGAGAGCATATGAGAAAACTCTGGATATCACATACACTCAGAGTGAGGGGATAACTGCTCTGGTGGAGGCAGCTGGACAGAGGTGAAACGTCCCATTTTACACCTTTCACTGTAAACTTGAATTTCATTCATAAAGCAAAACAGAACAACAGTAATTCCTCATTTTGCTTGTTTCATGTATCATCATAAAAATACAGAGGTAAAATGACTAAACTCACTCAAAACTGGATGGTTACTACACCTACTGCCCTCAGTGGCATTAATAATATCCACAGCAGTGATTTACCCCACAGTTTTATTTGTTGCAGGGCGGAAAAGCCTCTGAAACTCTCAATTTAAATCCACAGTAATGACATTTTGCAAGGTGGATTAGCAGCTCCCGAAAGCTACCAGATTTGACCTATTTGGAGCTTCATTATCTACCACTCCACTGTATGCATTTCAGTTTGCAGTGTGGAAGGCGTGTGTGTTACCTGGGCTGGGGCTCCCTGGCTGTGCTGGGCCTCATCGACGCCAGTGAGTGTAACCCCACATTTGGAGCAGGTGAGAGGAAGTGTAATGTAGCAGCAAAAAAACACGACTTCATTTGCAGCTGAATAAACATTTCTTTCTAGAATTTCTTTCTCAGATAATCTAAAACAATCAGAGATGTATTTTACCTGCTTTGCGTAGTAATTTGCAAGAGACACATCCTGTTTGTGTGTCAGACTATGAAGATGTACGAGGCTTCGTGAGTGGAGGATACAGAAAACTGGACAACAGTGAGGGCCCCTTGACTTCACTGGTATGTGGAGGGAAACAGTCTGTTTAAACAAAGGAGGACAATCCGAACTAATGAACAAGTCATTATTACAAATGCACAACAAAGGTCTTTAACAATGAAAAATCTGACACCTTTCAGGAGAAATAACATTTCTTTGCACTTCGTCGACACAGTAGTGGTGTCAGTGCCAGCTCAAACCATGGAGATTTCTGTTCTGGCTCGTCTATGGGTCTGAAAAATCCTTACAAGGCTTTACAAAGTATTAAAATGTCTGAAATCCAGTAAGATTCAATTAAAATGAAATCCAGCTTTTATTTTGCATCATGTCTGTCTCTGCTGTATCTGATTCATAGATTAACCCAGCACAGGATTAGGATGAAATACACCTTACTGTACCTGGATTATGAAACACTGCTGGACTCAGTGTCTCTTTTCATTTAATCTGCTTTAGTCTTTTTTATGATACCGCTGGCTGGTTTTAATTTGGTTTTACACTGAGTTCCATGTATGTAGCTGTAATTTGCAAGTACTATCTATATCTATTTTGTGAGATAATTATTAATCAGTTATAATCTTTAAAGGTGTTATATGATTGGTTTTGCTATCACTACATAGCCAATGTTAGTACTAACAGCTGTTTACTTAGCAAGAGCTTCAGCCAATGTTGCGTTTACCAACCAAGAGGTTAGAATACGTTCTCTGGGAAATGTATGTTCCTCCTCCTTTCATATTGGACTGAGGCAAGAGTCAACAGTGGCGTTCCTTTCTACCATTGGAGACAGCTCTTGGCGAGTAAAAGAATGAAGTTAGACTCACATTGTTTCTTGGTAAATAGACAGCTGTTAATGCTAACATTGGCTGTGACCTAAATATTTAATATGGTGCATATGTAATTAAAAAAATTAAATAAATTCATTAATGTACATTACTTTTCTCCAGGGTCCTCAGTTTTGCATCGCACACAAGGATTTTCTGCATTTAATTCTGCCCTATCTCAACAACCAGGACACAGTTCTACTTATCTACACACACACTGGTGAGACAACTTTCTTTTTTTTTTTCATCTTTGGATTCTGTCCAGATAAAAACAGCATGAGTCTTAACAGCTTCTCTCAACAGACGATGTCAGTGAAGTGGCGCAGTTGGCACAAAAAGTGAGAGAAAAGACGTCCAACCTCCACGCTGTTTATCATCACGTTGATGGACACACTGCAGCTGCTGTACAACAAGTATCTATCTATCTATCTATCTATCTATCTATCTATCTATCTATCTATCTATCTATCCATCTATCTACTTCTTACATACAGTCTGCGTTGTCTTTTGCAGGATGTCATCAATAAGCAGTGTTTATCTACACTAAAAATCACTTGGCCGACACCTGCTTCAGGGAGCTCACTACACATGGTACAGCACACACACATGGACACACACATTGATTCAGTGACTCACTTGAGCATGATAAATAACTGTTTTGCTTTATTTGCTCCCTTTTCTTTGTCTGCCATCCTAATTAAACAGAGTTTTACAGAGAAGAGAGAGTGAAAAGGCTGATGTTGTCTTTATTGATTCAGTTTTTCTTATTTCTCTTGTTCTGTGTATCTTATTTTAGATGACAGGGAATTTTTTATGTTTTCATTGTCTCCTCTCAGTGTAGCTTATGTAAATACAGTGGAAAGAAAATCAATTCCCTCTGTCTCTCAGCAGTGGGAGCTATCCACTAAGCTGGTGTTGAACGCTGTCAGCACTGGAGCTCACGTCTTAAAGGGGAAGATTTACCAGAACCACATGATCGACGTGCAGGTCACCAACAGCAAACTCTACTGCAGAGCCACACGTTTACTCCAGGTATACAGAATTGCACCCAACAAGTCCAACAATATTGTGAATATATTCTTTTAGAGCTCCTGTGAGCCTAAACTATCTGCGTGTTGTGTATGGTTCTTGGATTGTTTTCTTCTTACCATATCTTAAAATGTCTTTGGCTTACAAGCATGGCTGGATTCATCTGTTTGGGGGCCAAAAATAACATATCTGACTCTCCAACCAAACTCCTGTGGTCATGTTGTAGTGTGTGTAATGTAGTTGTCAGTTTTTGACTAGGAAAAAAAAGTTTACTGCCTATTGTGAATCTGACTGTGTTATTGGAGTATATTTCTCAATCAGTAGAGTACTCTTTCAAGAGTGTCTGAGAACAAGATCAACCAATCAAAAAAAACCTTTTAAAAAAGAAAAGGCAAAGGAACCCAGTGTACCTCGTAGTCCTGCTGGACTTTGCAGCTCAAAACCCACCTGTTTAGACTTTCCTCGATGATGATGATCGTGTCTCTATTTTTTTTAGATTTTTTCCGCTGCAAAGCACTTTTTGATGTCTGACCCAGAAAGGTGCTATATAAATAAACATAACTTTTCTTTGCTTAACTTTTAAACGATGTTGACACAGCACATGCCCCTGACCTGAGCTTGTAGAGTGGGAACAGACAAATCTAGCCTCACAGATAGGAACACTGAGTGATTGTGAAGGTCTCTCGCCCTCCTTCTAGAAACTGTCTGGTCATCCTGAGTCCAAGTGTGAGGAAGCTCTTTTGAAAGCTATCTACAGAGTGGACAAGCTGACGCTGGACGTTACATCTTCTGACATCACCACGCACACTCACACTGCCAGCAAAAGGACCAAGGTGAGGACGTGGTGAAAGGTTGTGGGATTAGATGGAGGAGGAGGCTGGCTGTATTATATATATATATAATGTGTGTGTGTATGTGTGTGTGCAGGTGGTCCCTCTGGCTTTGGTCTGTCTGCTGACTGGTTGCTCTGTCTCAGAGGCGGAGTCTCATTTGGAGCAACAGCCAATCATAAGGGAAGCTGTGGAGGCATGGCTCCATGGCAAGATATGAGAATATAGTGCATGCAGTATAATCAGGCAAATACAGTGATACAAGTTTGATTTTATGCACTCTTTAAATGATTGACTAACACAAAAAGTGTTGTCCTGATGTATTTTATCCTAACACTAATACCACCAATAATGAAGTGAGTGGTAGGCTTTCTTTAAAAATCAGAAATAGACACAACACTTACCATTACTTGAATTATGTTCAGATCCGTAAAACTGATCCTGGGGTGATGTTTTCAGCCCGTGTTGTGTAACAGTTTTCTGGATGTATAGGCTCTATCGTATTGGTCCATGTGATGTAAGTCAACCTCAATCCCTCTGTGACTCAACACACACACATACACACTCACAGGTACTAGATTAGTGTGACGTGTGAGTGTATCTTGAGAGCAGCTGAGCAGCTTTGGAAACACCTTTGGAGCAGGGCCAAACCCGGTAGGGAAGCACAGAGCAAAGGCAGCCCAGGAAGGTAAAGTGCACATCAGATCTAGATCAGAAAGCATTAGCACATAACTCTCAGCATTTATATGAACACAGCTTAAGTAATTAAAGAAAAGGTAGTGTTTGCCACCTAGAGACCAACAGAGGGACTGCTACTGCACACTGGGAACCACTTGATAGTCAGTGCCGTATACTGCTCTGAAATTTACTTATTAAGTGTTAGTCTGTTCACATTGCAGAATAATTCAATGCAGCATCCTTCACCTGGATTCTCATTTACAGTATTCTACAGTGGTATCTACACATGCGGATAGTTGAGGTTTTATTTGCTGACGTATAAATATTTGTCCCTGAGATTTCTGTTGCTGCCAACACAATACAAGAAACACATTTCATTTGTGTTGCTCACAGCCTTGAAATATTATATTTAAAAAAACTCAAAAGCAGCATCAGAATATTGTTACTGTTCTGGATAATCCTCTGTCAAGGTTTTCTACAATTTGTTCAGTGAAAAATAGTTCCAAACAATTTTTTTTAAGTGAAAATGGTTGAATGGTTAGAGGATTGATAACACTATCATGTCTGTGGGTTTCTGATGAAGCTAGAAAAGGCACATGATTAGAGTAGCTTAGCATAAAGACTGGAAGCCGTTTTAGTTAGCATACACTCAGGTGAAATAATACCATAATAATAATAATACTTGTGCATTGATTTTATTTATATCACCTTTATTACATTCATATATTTATTTGCTCTAGGTACATGATGTTCACTTGGTGATGTCACAGATACAGTAGATGGACAGCCAAACGGGCCAATAGCAGCATAGGCACACACACACACCCTCTTGGGACCCCAGATTGGAGGCTTTTGTCAAACTAAACAACAGGAGATAAACATGTTTTGCTGAACACATGGTGGCCATGTGCAGAATATCTCTGCTCCTAAAGGACAGTTGGGGAGTAAGCCTAGAGCCTGGCTCTCTCAGCTTGGTTTTGGGTTAAATAAGAGAAAATATTCTTAGGGGTCTTTAAAAGTATATTTTCCAACATTTTAAAGAGCAGCTTTGATCCAATCAAGCGTCTTTTACAGGCTTTCTGATTCTCCTCAAGAGCCGCTATCAGAGAGAGATGTCAAGAAACGAAAGATAGCCACTTAACCGTGATCTCCCCTTATGTTTCTGTCAATCTACCTTCATATAACCATGGATACAGTAAGGCATCAGTAACACACTTCACGCTGTTGTTCCACATGGCTGGTTATACAAACCCCACCTGAATCTACAGCATGTAACACACACCTATGAGAAGCAGCAGAGAAAGGTTTACATCAAACAGAAATTCAGTCTGTTGCCTCCCAGCATTTACTGTAGATATTTTTGAGAGTCAGAAACACAAAGATATTGTGCTCTATTGTTCAAGCTGTTTAACTACACTCCTGGGAAAAGAAACAGATGTACAATAAATGATCACAGTAATTTGACTATATAAATATACTGAGGTACAGTTGCTGGAGAGGGTTCACACATGCACATGTTTAAAGGGAAAACACATTTTGAATGTCAAAAATTCAAGATAATATGATACATCTACTAAAATACAGGCTGTGATTTGGAGTAAATTATTTTAAGTAATTCAAAAGTAACACATGAATAGTTCAACATTTTTGAAAAATGAGCTACTTTACTTTCTTGCTGAAAGTTAGATAGTAAGATTGATACCATTTTCATTTCTGTACACTAAATATGAAGCTAGAGTCAGGAGTTAATTAGCTTTGCTTAGCTAGCATACAGCCTACTGCTGCCTGTGTGCACAAGAAGAGTCCATATGAACGTCCCCCTTTTGAGGTATTGAGGACCTTTAACCTCGTTATTTTCTTAAAGCTCCCTGTTCACTGCGTTGTCAGAAAAAACGGAGGACATTGAAATTTATTTTCCGATGGATGGTAAGTTAATATTATTCAAAATCTACTCGTACATTTTCCTGCATTGCGTTACCTAGCTTGCTAAATTGTTAGCCTCAGAGAATAACTTGGTGTCAGTCCGTGTTACTGTTGCTTAGCATCGGTGTTCTCCACGTCAACGTCAAGCATGCTGGGCACAAGACTTCACATGTCGTAACCACAAGCTGACGAGCTTTTGAAGACAGCGTTGATACAAGTGGGAACAGTTAGCCTGTCTACGGTTTCAAATTAACTTGTATCTGGCCCTATGACCACCTTATGATAAAGACTCATGTCACATAAAATATAGCACATGCTATAAATCCTCGTAGAACAGCAACTTGTCGTCTTTTAGGTATAACATGTTCGCTTTAAACAAGTTTGTAGGCTAGCCAGGCTAACTGTTTTTAAGTGTTTATGCTAGCTAAGCTAACTATCTCCTTGCTCTAGCTTTATGTTTGGCGTACAGGTATCTTTACATCTAACCTTTGACAGGAAAGTGAGCAAACATTTTCCCAAAAAGTCTATTTTTAAGGTATTAAGATTATATCAGAGAGCTTTAGTAAGTTTAACCAGAGAATGTTTAAACAGACTAACAGGTAATAGCTAGGAGATGACCTTTCCAAAACAACCTGGCTGTCCAAACCCCTGAGAATACAGCACTGACTTAATGAGACAAGTCCAAAAAATACACAGACATGAACTGATACATAAACCAAGTATCAGTATAGTGCTTCTGTCAAACAGTACTGAAACATCTAACATATTTCTGAGGTACTTGGTATATTAATGGCTATATGATTGAATGAACGATTAACCCTGAACACTGAACACAAGAGGTCACATAATACTGTACACCCATAGGTGTCAAAACTTTTTTTTTCTTCAAAAATATACCTTATTTATGCACATACAGTACAGAAATCGATACATACAGTTAACTTCCAAAGTTTACAAATAACCATTACAAATATAATTCATATGATAAATTGGGATAAGGTGGTGGTTTCAAGTTTCAAGATTCTACATGTAAATCACTGTGACTCCTCCTACACTGGATCTAGAGAGATAAAGTGCTTCAAGTGTTTGAGTCTTTGTTCTTGGATACAGTTTTTTTAAGCTACGCAATTCTACCCATGTTGTCACTGACAGAGCAAGGGTTTCTGGGAGTCTTGGACTCTGTCAAAGTCTGTGAATTCACATCATAATTTTGGTTTCTGTGTGAGTTAAGAGTTATCCAGTTCGCTGTCACTCTCTTTGGGCTGGTGCCGTTTGACCCTGGCTGGTGACCGGTTCCTTTTCTGGCTGGTGCCACCACCAGTGGATACACTGGCAGCCATTTTGGGCACTTCTATGGAGCTTACAGGGTTCGAGGGTGAATCTGTGTCAATGTCTTCCAAGGAGCCAGGCTGGGACTCCACAGAGGTCCTAGTGAACTGATGTAGTAGAGCACCATCTTCTCTTTTGTTGCTGTTCGCCTCCTCCTTGTCCTCTTCCTCTGGCTTGAACTCTTCCACAGCATCTTCCACAACCTCCTCATCTCTATCTCCTCCTCCCTCTTTCTCTTCCTCACCTCCAGTTGTTCCAGCACCCTCACGTCCTGATTCGTCGGCACTGGTGTCACTTGGGTGTTTGTTGTCGGTGTCGGAGTCTTCTGCATCTGCCTCCTCTCCCTCGGTCACACATACAGCTGGAGTCACCCCCTGGACCTGAGGTTTGAACAAGGTAACAGTAAATTACATAGCAGGAAAAAATCTAATGGTTGGTATTAGAATTAGTTTCCTTTAATCACTGCAGAAAGGCTGCTGTATAAAACTGAACCATAACTGTTTAAATGTCTGTTTGAGTGTGTGTCAAACAAGGTAAGAACACTGATTTATAAGACCTTGGTAAGAAGAAGATTTTTCTGTAACAGTTGGTGACTAACAATAACAGCAGACGTCCGTCAGTGGAAGCTCTGTGTTGCTGCCAAACAAAACAGATTTGTTCAGTCTGTCTAATTGGATAGCGAGATTATCTTTTCCCACAGGCTTAGAATTAGCGGTGAGGCTGCAGTCGGTCAGATTCCTCTTTAAAGTACAGTAGACTTTAACCCTGCGGTCATGTTCAGGCACTGGGTGCTGCTTTAAAATAGGTGGTGCTCAAATTAGTATGTGTCAGTAAATCATTTGCAGGAACACTCATGTATGTGTCCCAATGAACTTGTTCCAACCTTTTTAAAAACAATATCTTACTTCAGAAAAAGAGAAAAGCTAACAATGCAAAAATGTGTTCTTAGCAGTTTAAATAGTTTAGTTTAGTTTAGTTAAAAACAACTGATTAAAATACTTGTAAAAGAAGGTAAATAAATGTTAGGTTTGTAAGATTTTTTTGGAATGGCAAAGTTTCAACTATTGGACGGATTACTAAAAACATTTATTTGACATTGAAGATCTGCAGAAGATAAAACCTACTGACTTCGGTGATCCCCTGATTTCTATAGCACGTTCATGAGGTTGACGTTTTTCATTTATGTTATAATAAACTGTAATCATGTTCATGGACTAATATTTTGACTGGTATTTTGGTTCAATTTTTAGCTCTCTCATAGTCAGGTCTTCTACTTTTTAGAATATTTTACTGAAAAAATCCTTTTGCATTTCATTCATCCTTACCTTTGGTGAGGCTCTTTCCTCCTCAGATGACTCCCCTCCTGGCTCTCCACTTTCTCCTCCTCCATCTTCATGTGACTCCTCCTCATCACCATCATCTTCATCCTCTGCTTCTGCTGATGCGCTGACGTTTCCCTCCACAAACTCCTCTACCAGTGTTGATTCTTCATTTGTTGTATTTTTTCCAGAATTGTCATTGTCTGTATCCCCTGTCTCCTCCTCATCTCCACTTTCCCTGCCTGTTGTTTCCTCTTCCTCAGGCTTAAAATCAGACACTTCACACTCTCTCTCCTCTGCTTCCTCATCTTCCTCACCGTCACCATTTTCAGTGGTCTCTCCCTCACCTGCTGTTACCTCTTTAACTGTCTCTTTGTCACTCTCCTCTTCCCCAGTTCGTGTCTCGCCTTCATTGTCCCCTGTCTCATCCTCTCCTGTCTCTTCTTCACCCTCTATGTTCTTTCCCTCTTCCTCCCTTTCTCTCTCTTCATCATCTGCTGTCTCATCCTCACCTGTGTTGTCGCTAGTTTCCTCAGCCTCCTCTTCCTCCTCTGCATTGTCACTTTCCTCTTCATTTCTTGCACAGTGGCATTGGCATTCTGCCTCCCCCTCTCCCCCCTCCTCCTCCCCATTTACTGATGCCTCCTCTTCTCCAGCTTCCTCACAACCTGTCTGTCCCTCATCACCTACACTATTTTCTTCTTTTTCAGCTCCTACCTCCTCCCCTTCTCCTGCCTCACCCCCAGCTTCTTCTTCTCCTATCTCTTCATCCTCCTCTGGGATCGTCTCCTCTAAAACAACCTCAGCTTTAATATCCTCTTTGGTTTCATCCTCCTCCTCCTCCTCCTCCCGCACTACCTCTAAATTTCTTCCCTCCTCGTCTTCAATGGCTCTGTCATCTTCCACGTCTGTAGGTTGGGGAATGACTGCAGGCGCTGGTGAAGGGCTTTTCTTTAGCTGAAGTATCTTAAGGAGGTCAAACTCCATGATTACTGGTGCTTCAGCTGCCATTGGGTTGGTTTTGAGAGGCCGGGCAGCCATTTTCTTGCGGACACAAGCATCGCAGGGGCAGTACTCATCATCGCTTCGTTGGTCGCTGAAATCACCTGTCATCTCTCCATCGCTGAGAGAGTCAGCGGTTTTCACTGATTGGTTCTTCATGACCTAAAAAATAAGTCAGACATCATCTTTCTACATTCAAGCAGCAGTATTTTGTTAGATGTACAGACTATTTGTGATGGATTTACCTTTAACATTCGACGCCTCTTCTCTGTCATGGTGGACTCCCTGGAGAGGTTCCCTCCTTGTGGTGGCCGGGGCGACCTCCCCCCTCTGCCAGCTCGACTCTGAATCTTCTTCATCTCACGTTCGATGCTGCTCTGGATGCGTCGACTCACCTCGTCCCTGAGCTCAGCGATCATCGTGTCCAGGATGAGGCTGTCGTCAAGGTCCCAGCGAACCTTGAACTCTGCCATAGCATTAATGTAGTGGTTTATGAACTGTTTCTCCAGCTTCTTCAGAAGGTGCAGGACCCAAACTGGATCAGGGTCTTGGGATAGTTTTTTGGTCAAGGGTGCTCGCAGGACAGTCGGGGGTGTGCCAGAGCTGGAGTCCTCCACTGTGTCTTGCTCATTATCAGTGGGGGATTTAGAGCTGTCGTTGGCAGAGCTCTTGTCCGATGATGAGGGGTTCTCAGTGGCTTTCGGACTGTCCAGACTTGGAGGGACTGTACTTTGCTCATCACTCTGCATCTGTTCCTCTGCTATATCCTTGGTTGCTTGCTCTTTGGATGCCTCCTCTTGTTCTGCCTCAATTTCCTTATCTTCTGCATTTCTTTCCTCATCCTCTACAACCTTTTTTGCTCCCTCATCCTCATGTAAAGATTCTGTCTCTTTTGGAGGTGTTTCATCTCCACCTTGATTTCCGTTCTCCTTCCCTGATCCACCAGAGCCACTCCTCATATCCACCCCAGATGAGGACCTTGGTGGCGTCACCTGCTCTGTGCCAACATCTTTGACCCTCTTGGCATCAATGTCCCTGGGTTCAGTGAGCCAGAGGGATTGAAGGATGGCCATGATGTTCTCATACTGCTGGCTGTGGTCTTTCAGGTCACAGCCAGGATTCACTGCAGGCTCAATAAGCTGGAGGTGGGCCAAACAGTCCAAGAGCCCCCTGGCTGATGTGCTCAGTCTGCGACCATAAACTGGAGACACCTACAGAAGACAGCAAATGTAGAAGAATACCTGCTACAAGTAATCTACAAGTAACATACATAACACTAATTTGTCACATTGATAGAATACATACATTTTCTCTTGTTTTAGTTTTTTTTAAGCTTTTGACTGCTCTTAGACTATCAAATTAATTGATAAATTGATGAAATACACGTTAACCACATTGCAAATACTTGTTAGACGTAGCCTTAATTGTTTCATCTTTAATTCACAGAAAAGACCGTGTGAACCTCGATGACTTTTGTGATTATTCTGTCAAATAGAATAAGATTATCACATGATCTCATAGACAAGGAGTCATTTACAAAATGTTCCTGGCTTACCTCTGGCATGCTCCGGCATCGACCCAGTGAAGAGCTCAGAAGAACTTTCATTATGGCCGCAGAAGAATGCCAGTTCCTGGGCAGAGACTCGCCACTTGGCAACTGAGTGTTGGGTTCAGAAGAGGTCCCCACTGCATCACCTGGAGCTGGATCAGAACTCTTTTCCTCCTCTACTGCATCACATTTAGCTTCTCCCTCTTTCTCCACTCCCTCTTCAGCCTCAGATTTCTCCTCCTTGTCCACTCTCTCATCTTTGGGACTCTTCTCCCTCTTTGCTACTTCTTCAGGTTTCTCTTCCACCTCCTTCTCCTGCTCACCCTCACTCAGCTCGTCACCAAGTGCCAGCATGCTGCTGTTAGCTGGAATGCTCCGCAGCCAATCGCTAACAACCTCAATAGGGGAAGCGTTGGGCAGACAGGCAGGCGTCAGTTCTAGTTCCTCCCTCTGATCCTTCTTGTTCCTGATTCTCTGACACTTTGCACTTTTCTCACTCCTGGTCTTGTCACTGGTTTTGCTGGCTTTTGACTGTTGGCTTTGTGGGCGTGCAGCCATGGTTTCCTTTAGCAGGTCTGCAGCAGACAAAGAGTGAGACAGAATACTTTCGCTACATGTCTCCACTTTGCTGCCTGGTCTGGAGCTGTGTAAGGGACAGGGGCTAGAGGATGTTATAAGTGTTTCTCTCCTTTGTGAATTGGACATTTTGACACTGCCAATGTTACTTCCTGCACTGGATTTGGTCTTGTTACCTTTGACTGGATTTAAATAGTCTGACTTGACTGAAGCCTTTTCTTTACTTTGCTTTGAGCCTTTTGTTTTTGACCCTGATTGAGATGAAGCTGCAGACTCAGGCCTGAGGCAACGTGGACTCTTGGAGTGAACACTGGCGGCCTTGTCATCTGCAATATCTTCCTCCCTTTTGACCTTACTTGCTGGGCGACTGACGTTTTGGTTTTCAGTGTCATTATTTTCTGATTCTCCAACAGGTGTTTTTTCTACATTGGCATTTTTAGCGCTGGCACTTGCAGGGGATTTGTTCCGAACTTTAGCACTTGCTGATGACATTGTAGGTGAGGTTCTGCTCTTGGGGGCATCCACATTGCTAGCTTTTGTAGTTGAAGAAGACTTAACACTTTCTGTTTCATGGTCATTTCCTGTTGCACTTGCATGTTGCTCTCTGACATGCATATCACCTGGTTTGATTTGACAATTACAAGAGGACTTGTGAGACCTGCTGCTTTTGGTTGAAAATGCACTGGTTGCTCTTTGTATTTTTTGCCCTCCATCTTCTTGATCTTCATCTTCACCCCCTCCTGGAGTTTCAATAGTAGGAATGTCGACCGCTGGAACACTGTGAGACAAAGTGCTTTTATTTCCATTATTCCTGGACTTTTGAGACACCGTGGACCCTGTCTCCTCCACATCTTCCTTCATAGCAGACTCCTCTGGGCTTTTGGGGACATCAGGAGTTGCTGTCTTCACTCTGGACTTACTCTCAATGTTTGTGTGAAACGAAACACTGGACTTGCCACTGTCTGAGTCAGCTGTTTCTTGGTCTTCTGGCAACCCAAGAGAAACTGACCCTGATGATTGTCGACTCAGTGGTTGTTCAGTGCCTCCTGATTCCCTCCTGTGTCTTTTGGAAGAGGATGATAAGATGCTAGCAGCCCGCTCAGAAGCCCCCACAGTTTTTAGCTCCTCAGTATCTTCTCCTTTCTCCTCCTCCTTGTCCTCCCCCTCCTTTTCTTTCTTCGTCTTTTCAAGTGCTGAAGCTGCTCCACAGCGACATTTGGACCTGCTAGATTTAGCAGAGCTTGTGGAATGAGCTGACAAGGCACTAGGCCCTCTTGTCTCTGCAGGTAACAACTGTGAACTACTGGAGGATGCAGCTGGAGCTTTGGGTGACTGGGCCCTTGGGGAATGTGTCCTCTTGGGTGAGAGCGTTTGGCCAAGGGAATGTTCAGGGGATTTACTTTTTGGTGCACTGTCCTCCACAACCTTTTCATCTATATCTGTTGTTTCAATGACAGTAATATCAGCTGTTCCATTATGACTGGATGAAACATTAGACTTTGCTGATTTAGCTGATGCAGCACTTGGTGCTCTTTCTGTTGTCTCATTTCCCTCTTCATCAACTCCTTCTGGTGTGTTGATAGTAACAACATTTGGGCTTGGTGACACTGATTTATGATTCTTGCCAGAGTCTGACTTGTGAGAAGTATTGGACCTCACTGAAGATTTTGACTTTACAGACATGGCACTAGCAACCCACTCCTGACTTTCATCTTGCTTTTCCTCTCTGTTTGGAGATGCTGCAGTGTGCTCTGACTTTTGGGACTTGGAGGATTTGCAAGAAGTGTGTGATTTCCCCGACATGGCAGTGGGGGTTCTGTCCACCATGCCATCCATGTCTGTCTTTGAATGGTGAGACTTAGCTGAGGAAACTGCTTTGCCAGATAAAGCTTTTTCACCATCTCCTGTATTGTCTTGTCTTTCAGAACTTGCTCCTGTGTTGCCATTACAGTTAGATTTCTGAGACCTAGAAGACCCAGCACTGGCTGTTCTTTCTTCTTTTTCTGATTTAGCAGACAATGCACTTTCTGGCCTCTGCTGTGTTTCCTCTTCAGCTGTCTCGCTTTCTTTTTCTTCAGCCACAGTTTCATTGCCATCACAGTTAGACTCTGAAGACTTAACAGACATGTTAGATTTAACTGATCTGGCAGACATTTGACTTGCTCCCCTTTCTTCTCCATCTCCTTCTGCTTCTGACCTGGGAGAAAGTGACGTCTCTGCAGCTTTGGTGGACTTATGGGATTTGTTGGACTTGACAGACAGATTGGACTTTGCTGACATGGCAGTCGGTACTCTCTCTTCCTCTTCTGTTTCTTCTTCCTGTTTTGTTGTTTGGATGGGTTCATCAGCTACCTTAGCGCCTGGAGATAATGCTTTTGCACAGTGACTGCACGTGGACCTATGAGAAGTGCTGGACTTGGCTGTAACATTTGATTTTGTTGATTTAGCTGATAGGGCACTATCAGGTCTTTCTGCCTTGCCAGATTTGGCAGAAGCATTAGACTTAACAGAAAGGCTACTGGGAGCTCTTTTGTTTGTGTCATTGTCCTCCACAGCTTTATTGTCAGTTGGTGAAGCAACCTTACTTAAAGGACAGTTGGACTTATGAGACTTGACTGAAGCACCGGTCTTCGCCGAAACAGCAGATTTGGCTGATAGGGAGCTGACTGCTCTCTCTGCAGCATTCTCTCCCTCTGCTTCCTCTCTTGCTCTCATATCAGGCGCTTCAGCTTTGCCACTGCAGTTGGACTTGTGAGACTTTCTAGACTTGGCAGACAGATTGGACTGAGCCGACATGGCGCTGGGGCCTCTCTTCTCCTCATTGTCAACTGTTGCACCAGTGGCATCGTTACAGCCAGACTTGTATGATCTATTGGACCTATGGCTTGTTGCTGAGGTGGCACTAGGAGCCCGTTCGTCCTCTTTTACTGCTGGCTCAGAATCGGATGTTCTGGACATGGCACTAGATGCTCTACTGCCTACGACATTTGATATTGCAGAGGAGCGCCCATGGTTGGTGAGATTTGTCTTGTTGGATTGTGTGGACACAGCTGAGTCATCTGAGCCATCATCATTAATGCCATTAGTTGCATTCTCTTCGTTGCAGAGAGGTGAGGCAGGGTTTGGAGAGGGAGAATGATGGGACCTCTGTGATGCTGTTCTACTGGAATCAGAGTTGAACCCACGTTTGCAGCCCCCGCATTTAGGGCACACACTGGATGCCCCTGACTTCTGAGAGCCTGCTGAAAGTGCTGAATGACCAGACAAGCCACTGACAACCCTCTTTAACTCTTTATCCTCATCATCTGCTGCCCCCTCTTCTTCTGAGTTTGGGATCTTGGCTTTGCTAGACTTGGATGAGGCTCTGCTCACGTCCTGATTCATCTCCTCTGCTTCAGCTGCTGAGTTTACGGTAACCGCTGCACAGTGACAGGAGGAAGCTACAGATACGGCCCTGCCTCCTTTCTCTTCCCCATCCCTATGCTTCTTGTGTTCGGAACCTGCTGAGATGTTACTTGTTGGCTTGTCAATACGGTGAGTCTGGGAGTTTGGGGATGGTGATGGTTCATTGCTGTGACAGCACTGTGAAGCGCTGGGTGGCAGGTCATCATCCTCATCATCCTGGTCCTCTTTCAGTGATTGCAGTATATGTGAGGAGCTGCTGACTGCAGACAGTGGACGCCCTCCATCTTCCTCCATCATTAGCTCATCCTCGACTGACTTGCTGCTCAGTGGTTGTAGGTTGCTATCTACGGCGACAACTTCGCTTCGGCTGCAGCACCGGCTCAACCTGTGTATCTCTACATGGGTGTCTCCATCATGCTCCACCTCTACTCTGCTCTCAACCTGCTCTGTTACAGACATCTCCTCTTGGACCAGTTGGCTCTGTTCTGATCCTGAGCCACCTCCACAGCTGGAGAGCTGTGCTCGGCAGCGCACCACTCTCCTGGAATTACATGATGAAGAAGAGCTAGAGGAGTGTGTATGTCTCATCATAGTGTGGGTGTGGCTAGAAGTATGTGGATGCGGGGGTGGAGCAAGAGGCTGTTTGTGGCTGTGTGCTGGATTTTCCCACAAGTCGTACTGCTGCTCCTGTCTCTGGTAGCAGCAAGGGCAGCGGTTTGCTTCCAATGCACGCCGCAGATGTTGGCTGGAAAAATCCACACCCTCTGGGTCGAATGACATGGAATCAGGGTCAGAGCAGCTTTCTGACTGGCCCTGCTGCAGGTAATGGGGCTGGACCTGGCTCAGGGGGCAACAGTCATTGGTCAGAGATGGGGATTTTTTAATTTGTGTGGACCATTGTAGGGTCTCATCGCTGTGGAGGCGAAAACGCACCCTCATCTCTACTGAGAGGCTGCCATCTTTATTGACAAGCACACGCTTTTCAATGTCATCATTCATAATAGCCGGTCTGGCCTGGGAGTAGGCACTGATACCATTGCTGTATGATTTCTCTGAAGACAAAGAGAAACGGGCAGAGCGGTTCGAGGAATCAGAACGAGGGTGGATGATGCTCTTTTTGGTTTCCAGACCAAAGTTAACTGAAAGAAGAGTGAGAAAAGAACATTTAAATTCAACTATTGTTTCACATTTTCATGCTCCTTTTACCAGTCTTAGGTCTGTTGTTGAAGTTGAGGTTTGTTTGTGAGATATTCTCCAACTGAACAGTGTAGATGCTTTTTGCCTACATTTTGACCAAACAACTTACCATTTTTTTTGCTTTCATGTCCTTCACTGTACTCGCTGGCTCTGGACTGAGCTCCATGAGGTGGGGATCTTGCTCCTTGAGTAGCAGGAGATCGGGCACCGTTTCCAGGAGTCCTGGGGCCAAGACCAGGGGACCTGTTGCCCAGACCAGGTAGTTTTTCCTCTGAGCTCTTCTTGATAAAGTTTACCAGCATGGGACTGAACGCTTCCCGGCCGACACACACCAATACACCAGGGCAAGTCATCAGACTCTGCACGTTGTCGATCTGTAAACAAATTCAGAAAAGTTTCTACTGAACTGGATGTCATCAATGCAGATGTCGACAATGCAAAACACACACTAAATTGTAACTATACGTTCAAATACAAATCACTTCTTACCCTGCGTCCCTCTGCAGTGTAGAGTTTGCGGACATGAAACTGCATAACCTCAGACACTTCATCCAGAAAGACCCTCATGCTCCTGGTCGACCTCCTGCTCAGCACCACGCTCCTTCTCATCCCTGGTTCACTGTTCTTCACCAGCAGGATCCGTCGCTGCCTGTAAGGCAAATGGCCCGGTGGTGTTGTGGGTGAGGTTTCAGGCCTGTGAGGCCTCCGGCTGTGATGGTGCCAGATGCTTGGACGTTTGTTAGCCAATTCCATGTTTATTGGCTTAGCTTGGCGTCGGTCAGAGCACAGGTAGCAGCCACCATCCTGGAGCTGCTCCAGGTGTTTGATGGTGTTGGTGCCACGGGGGGTGGTTACAGTTCGTACACCAAATGGTAGAGGCACCTGGATGAGGACACATACATACTCACATACATATTTCATATACATATCTACTGTATTTATATATCTGTCTATCTATTGCTGCTGTGTCTCTAAGACAAATTTTATCAGTAAAGCTCATACTGTAACCAAGGTTCAAAGTGCAGGGCATCTGTATCTTCGCAGTCAGCTTCAAAAGAAATCTCTACATCACAGCTCCCACACCTGTCCCACTAACCTTTTGGGAAAGGTCATCCAGCAGGGCGTCAAAGCATTTGAAGCTGCGCTTGTGGATAGCCATCCTGACACCCCCGAACTGACTGTCACCACTTTTGTAGAAGGTAATCCTCTTTGCTGGGGTGGCTGTGGTCACATGGGCGAGGCGTAAGTTGGAGGGGGGTGGTGCTGGGAGAGGTGAGGCATGTTTAGACGGGGGGCTGGGGTCCCACATCCCTGCCTGGACTGAATGCATGCTGTGCTTTCACACACACCTGAGATATACAGGCAAACACAGAACACTGAATTTGAAGTCGCTGTAAAATTGAAAATATATACAAAAGTGCACTTTAAATGCAAATATTTTAAGATAATATATTAGATTCAGTTGTCATTTCCTCTTGAATGTGTTAAAATAGCTTTTGTTTTTCCGTTCACACACTTTCTAATCGCACTTACAGGGTCACAAGTCATAATCTGGTTTAGAGTTAGGGTTTGACTGAGGATTCAGGACAGGACATCCACTAACAAGACTACCTGACATATAAGTCTTTTCCATATGTAATTTGGCTACAACAGGGGAAAGACAGCAGCAGGCTACCAGGTAAATGGTTTGATATCTGACAAATCAGTGTTGCTTCTCTGCATTGACTTGTGTTTAAATGACCAGAAAGGATACAGTTTTGGGGCAAAAAACCCTGTGGATTGGTATCAGCTTTCTGCATAAAATAATCACATAAAGTAAACTGGCAATGTCAAATGCAACAACATTAACATCTACAGTAAATAGTTGTAAAGACAGAGCTTCCCACACCTTGCTATAATTACTGGAGCTGACTAGCACACATCTAGAAATCCTATTTGGACAGATGTAAAAAGTTTCTGTCCTGCTTCTGAGCATAAACCATCTTGCATAATGTACAGCAGGTAATTCATACTGTTTCACTTAATTTTATAACCTCATAATTTACTGATAAATGTAGTAATACAAAAATGTATCACATTTCTAATTGGTTTTAGTGGGTTTCACATGACGTGTGCATGTGGGTAAATGTGTAGTCGTACACATACTGACAGAGCTCAAACCTCAGAGAAAACCCAGATTAAATTGTACAATAAAAAACAAATATCATGGATCCTTTATTTGAGCAGCAATATTAACAGGTGCAGCCTGAATTAGTAGAGGTGGCTACAGCGATCAGCCCAGAGTGACACCTTGCTTATATTCAATAAAATGTTAATAAAGGTAATCATGACTGTTAAATGTGATGACTTTCAATAACCTATGAAAAACGGTGAATGTTATCAGCAGGCTTAGCAGGCTGCTAAGTTCCGTGAGGTTAGACTTCGGGCCAAATCAGTGCTCTTAGCTGTACACACTCCCAACGTGATGCTCTGCTTCTTAATCCCTCCTCAGCTCTGTCACTCTGAACAACCTTACAACCTTTTTCTTTTGTGTTTGATAGAAATGCAACATTTTAATATAATATTTAACTACATGTTACCTACACAATTAGTGCACTTGACTGCATGTTAACTATATGATTTCTAAATCAGCTAAGGCAGCAACAACATTGGTTTCCCAGGTGATGCAATGCAGACAAATAGTCCCCATAAAAATACAGTTGAACTGGGAGAACAGGGTTGCTGGAGGAGATAGAGCTATTTATTTTCAAGGCATTACAGAACACCAGCAAAAGAGCAATGAAGGGAAATGTAATTTGTTTCAGGACTTAAAGAAGGTCTGTACTTTAACATTCAGGATTTAGGATTTACTGAGCTCTGAGTTATTTTCCCTGCTGACGCCCAAATAGGCAACTTAATCCAACATTGAGTAAGGTCACAGTTACGTACACCTCAACATATACACAGTTCTCTTTTCATGCACATTCAGTTACAGTATTATTACCACAGTCTACGGTCTTCTTCTTAACACTTCTGAAGATTTAAGAGACTACAAATTTACAGCAAGGCTGCAACTAACGATTATTATTGTCAATTAATCTGCAGTTTAATTGATGTATAAAATATCAGAGACTAAGGAGATGTATTTAGCACTGATATGCAAGAATATATACATTACAGTCATACATGACAAACAAGGCAGCAAATTCTCACATTTGAGAAGCTGGAACCAACAAATATTTGGCATTTTTTCCTCAATGTGTGGTGCAATTTTTGATAGCTTTGATACAAAACACTAACAATAGTCCATTTTAACCCAAGGTTTTATCTTGAGCCCAAACAATGAATAGGCAACAACAGGTAATAGCAAAATACTATGTACAGTATAAGTACAGAATCTCTTTTACCACTATATAATCAATTTTAGTACATTGTATCACTATATATTATGTTAACACTGAGCCATTGTCACTACGTTTTAATTATAGACCTTTTTTCATGATGGCAAAGAACCATTTTTGCCACTATTTACCAATTTAAGACAAATTTAATCATCTTGAGAGCTATTTCCAGCACTACTTTGACCACTCATGCACTTAATCATTTTTACAACAGTTTACTTCCATCTATCAGATACACTACTCACATATTCAGGAAACATGGTCCAAAGAGATGTGAAAAAGCTTGAAGGGAGCTGTTTCTATCCGCACGGTCCGACCGGGAGAGTCGGACCAGGAGTTAGCACTATGTGTGTGATATGTATATGTGTGTGTGTGTGTGTGTGTATGTATGTGTGTGTGTGTGTGTGGTGGCTATCTCCTCTGCAGCCTGAGTCATACACTAGCATGTAGCTACAGCAGAGCCCCCGGGCTCCACAGCTCTCAGGGTAAAATGGCAGTCAGTAATCGGGCACACGGAGGAGGGAGGGGGTGGGTGGAGAGAGGAGAAATGAGAAGACAGGAGGGGAGAAGGCTAAGGATAGAACGAAAAGCCTGCTTAAGAATGAGTGTGTGTGTGTGTGTGTGTGGGAGAAGGAGGGGGGGTTGCTATGGTGAGGCCAAGATGGTGGTGAGACAAGTGAGGTTCTCATGCATGCTGAACCTGACCTAGAGAGAAAGAGTATGCTAATTTGAAATTTTTATGAATTTTTCTTTTAACTTACGGGGGTGATTTTTTAACAAGACTGAGCAGAAGATATAGTTATCATAGACACTTCTATTAAGAATAAGTTGCCTGTAACTGAAATGTTCCTACAGTTAGAGTCATATCAATGAACGCTGATGGCTGCCAAACAAAAATGAAATTTTCATGTATCTATTGCCACTTCAGCTGACATGTCTGTCTGTGCTGTCAGCAGAATGCAAAGCTTTTACTTTGAAATCAGAGATCTTAGATTTTCATCACATATTGGTCCCTCTATGTCTCCCTCACACACAGACACATACACAGGGCTGTAGTCGGAGAGGATTGTAATTACAGACAATCTGTCTGACAGCAGGGTGCCTCCAGTCCAGAAATCACTGAAAACACCAACTGCTCCTATTGAACTATCATGGGCAAACAACTTCTTGTTATTGGAAGAGTAATGGAAAATTGATGATGAACAAATCATAACCAGTTGGTCTTCACAAAATGCCATTATTATCAGCGGAGGCCATTTACAGTTTATTTTTTCACCTTGTTTTGTCTTGTTTATGTTTTTTTTTTTTTTTTTTTTTAAATATAATTGAAATGACGCCACAGTATATGAAATTAAAGAGTTATCTTTGGGAGATGAGATGTTGTGTAATGTAACTTGTGGATAGTGGGACAGAGGTAAAGGGAATGTGAGTTTGTAAGTGACTCTAAAATCCTATCTGCTGATCCATTAATACCCAAACTTTTCTTAATAGTGGCATCACCTGTGAGGCATCTGTTAGAGAGAGAGAGAGAGAGAGAGAGAGAGAGATCCCCAGTGGCTACAGTCTGTGTTACATCTTGCTCAGTGCTGGTAAGTACTTAGATCCTTTATTTGAATAAAAGTAGCTATATTGTGATGGAATTAATTACTGGTTTTAACTGATGCATTATCAGCATTTTATCATTGAGCTTATTTCAGATATTTTATATACTGATGTCAAGTATACATCAATGTATCAAACATTATAAGATGATCATATACTTGTATGTGTAAAATCTTAATCTGCAAGTACCTAGTAACTATAATATGTCATTTCCCTTTCAAATGCGGTGCAGTAGAAGTGTAAAGTGGCAGCCCATTAAATTAAACTACTTCAGTGCATGTAAATCAGGACTGTACTTCAAGCTGCATTAATTGATGTTTTTGCATCACAACAAGCACAACAAGCTGTAAACACAACACTGACATATAATGAACTTGTTAGCAAACTGCTTATTACATATCCAGCAGACATGATTTGTTAGCTTTGTGTTTGTTCTCCACCAACTTCTAGAGTACCTGAGTAAATGTACTTTAATGTTCTTTAAGTTCCACTACTTATCTTCCTTACTTCAGGGTCAGCCCCTGAAGTCAAGTGTCTCTCAAAGTTTTTGTGTTTTAAATCTACAAAATAAGACTGAGGTTAAAAAAAAAATCTTTTAGAAACCACACACTGAGGGCTTATTCAACGGGATTATTACTATGAAAGTCCTTTCAACTCTCAAATAAGTGTAAAATTGCAATTGTGCAGCAATTGCACAAGAATCTCACAAAAATATCTTTTCCCGATCTACAATACTCTCTTAGTGCTTTTGAGAACACCAAGGGCATTTTACTCAGCAATTTATTATTTTATTTTACAGGATACATGTCCTTGAAGTAAGACACCTTGTTTTATTGAGCAAATTATTGCATAATTCAGATTTATGTAACTCATATTTCGTCGGTCTGTCTCTGCCTCACTGCCCTAATGAGAGACAGGGAAAGAGTAGGTGGGCCTCAGAGAATTCTGGGAAGACAGGAAGTCAGGGATGAGTAGTTCCTGTGCTGACAGGACAGAGGCATCAATGTAAAGCATCAGGCAGCTGGTCTGTGGAAAACTGTTGGTGCTAACAGGTATTCCTTGTGGATACATCAAAGAATTCATCACTTCTGCATCATGTGTGTTGATGTTACACAACTACATTCAGACTGCAGACACTCTTCATCCTGCAGGAACCAAGACCCAAGACTCAGTACCTATCCCTGAATAATGGACCTCACTTTTCTTTTTCTCTTTAAGATAGAAACAAAACTAACTGAACTTCTGTCAGAGCTGGAGCTTTAACAGTTCTGTCAGCATGACAAAGGAAAGAGAAAGCAAAGGAGAGATTATGCGATGTGTGGCCTACTTTTGGAGGTCCACTCACTCCTCTATCCCTCCCGCTCTCCTTCTCTTATCCCATCAACAGGTGTGACTCACATCATCCTAACAACTGGATCACACACACACAAATAAATATACAGTATATATGGAACTGGTAGTACACTTTTCAGTTGTGTTTAGCCTACATAAGGACATCCCCTCCTCCTCCTCCTCCTCTTTCAACACACACACACACACACACACACACACACACACACACACACACACAAGGAGTTAAACTGACATGATGCGTAAACAGCGTGCATTCACAGGTATACACAAAAACATTCACACACACAACCAGGTGTTTAGAAGAGCACGTTGTGTGTTAAACAACAGGAGTAAAGAGGAAAAAGAAAGAGATTAATCTCACCGATAAGGATGCATATCGACAGGAATGATGGTAGACCAGGAGCTCCAGGAAAAAATACAAATATTTAAAAAGAAACCCCAAAACAACTAATTGTAATAGTAAGACATCAAAGTCAGGTCTAGTCAGAAGCAGCAGTGAGCATGGAACGAGGTGCGAGCCGCTCCGTCTGCCACATCGACCAGAGTTGCGCGTTTAGTCTCCAGCGGAGATCGTAGATATGGAGAGCATGTTCAGACATGCGTCAAGCCCGCAGCTGACAGACCGGAAGTACACTGATAGACTTCCAAATTAGTTTGTGACGGTTAATATTGAATCATCATTTAAACAGTCAACATAGATTACGTAAAGAACGAATAACATGGATAACATACATTATATAACAACACCAGAATGTGAGGAAGAAATAATACCCAGAAATATAGACAGACAAGGAAAAAATAACATTGCAAGAGTTCTAACATCTGGAGCAGTTCTCATTCAAATGATTAGGCTAAACCCTATGACTAATGCTTATTAATTAAATGTAGTTCTCATTTGTAATATGTATTAGGAATAAAAATAAATGATAGTATATGAACTACAGAAACATAATGTTCTGTGGGAAAACTCAAATACTTGGATACTATCAATACTGAAAGATAACCAGATATGGATGTCAAAGCATCCAAAAATGTACAAACATGACAAATAAAAAAATTAATGAAATAAAAATAAATAGAACTCTAGGGGCAATTGGCAACAATGACAACCTGTTAGTAAGGTTGAGTTGTGTTTTTTGTGTTTATTTGCTTTTGGTTGTTTTTTTGTGCATGTGTTTGTTTTTTCTTTTACATTTAAGGAATCTTGTGAGTGAGTCTAGCCTCATAACTAAAAATGATAATAAAAAATCAGTGGAACAAATTCAAAGGGGGACAGTTCTCAAGACCTTGATATAATATTTATTGGAAACATTTATCCCACCAAAACTTATTTTTTCAGAAAGCCTAAATCCACGTTCAATCTGCTCTGAAAATTACCTGAGCCACCATTACCAAACTACACTGAAATACATTTCCACATGCTACTGATCAGTCATTTTTCATTTTTATAACCTTTACAGTTATTTTCAAAAAGAGATTTAAAAATGGTAACATGGCACTATAATGGCAGCCTATAAAATTTTACTTTTAAAGGCACGACCGGAAATTGTCTTCACTTATTTTGGCTAGCTTGACAGAAGTTAAATTCGTTACCTTTACACTAAAGACCCTCTCCGATCTCCTCCGCTTTACTTCCTGGACACCCAGAGGAGGAGGAGGAGAGGAGAGGTAGTAGGAGAGAGGAGAAGAATGGAGAGGAGGAGGATGAGGAGGAGGGGAGAGAAGAAGAAGAGGAGGAGGAGTGGGATTCGTGTAAAAGAGGATTAGACCTGCCTGAGCCATCTGTGGCCCCGGACTAATAAGCCTAGTTACATGACAGATAGTTACCAGCTCCGGTGTTCTCCATCAAACTCACTGACAACACAAACAATAACAACACTAATCATATGTCTGAGGAGAGATACTGCTACTTTAACAGCTTTAATCCCATTATAAGAACTTGTCAACCAAAACAATCGCCATTAAACCTAATCATCAACAAGTGTCCGCTAAACTCTTTATGGTATGTGTGTTATTATTTCAGAATATCTCGTGAATAATTAGTTAATTAATTGTATACGATACAGTATTAATTTTCATTTA
>BRZM01000072.1:0-49966 GCA_033238685.1 Lates japonicus | reverse complement strand
AGACCCTCTCCGATCTCCTCCGCTTTACTTCCTGGACACCCAGAGGAGGAGGAGGAGAGGAGAGGTAGTAGGAGAGAGGAGAAGAATGGAGAGGAGGAGGGATGAGGAGGAGAGAAGAAGGAGGAGTAGGATTCGTGTAAAAGAGGATTAGACCTGCCTGAGTCATCTGTGGCCCCGGACTAATAAGCCTAGATACATGACAGATAGTTACCAGCTCCGGTGTTCTCCATCAAACTCACTGACAACACAAACAATAACAACACTAATCATATGTCTGAGGAGAGATACTGCTACTTTAACAGCTTTAATCCCATTATCAGAACTTGTCAACCAAAACAATCGCCATTAAACCTAATCATCAACAAGTGTCCGCTAAACTCTTTATGGTATGTGTGTTATTATTTCAGAATATCTCGTGAATAATTAGTTAATTAATTGTATACGATACAGTATTAATTTTCATTTATGTTTAATAATGTGACAGAAAATTCAAACTAAACCATGGCGCAACATTCCACCGTTCCCGTTCCCCACGCTCAGTGCGTGTATCCGACGTCATCGCGTTACCAGTGTACGCGTCCGTCTCCCATGGCAACCAAGTCATTAATCAAGGATGGATTCCCTTCCAGAGAGTGAGATAGCGCAGATAGCAAGACTCCAGGTAGGCAGCCAGTCAATTCACACCTGAGACTTTGACAGAAGTGATACAAAGAGAGAGTGATGTTGTTATGGTGCCTTCAAATGCTGCTAGGAATTTAAAAAGCGGACATAATCAACCCAAAACTGAAATATCCGACAGGGGTGAGAGTTACATCCGTTAAAACACATGCTAATGCAAAGCACATTATAGTTTCTTATTGATTCCTGAAACTGTCAGTTGTCATTTTAAGGTCAGAGGATAATATTTATTTTCTGCCATTAACAGCTAATAGGTTTCCATAACTCTCCCTAACTAGTCTTCCCATTTTAACAACATAACGTATGGCTTCCTTATATATTATAGAGATTTAAACTTTATGTTTTCTAATGTAAATTTCTTAAATAAAATTAGATTAAATTACTATAAAACACCAAGAACCAGTGATGGAAAGTAACCGAGTACAGCTCAATTCTGCTGCAGTTGTACTTACATTTTATTACATTTTATATTCCTGCATACCTCCCCACCACTACATTTCAAAATAAAATACTTTAACTCCAGTGGATTTATCTGACAGGTTTTTTTTCACACCATAGATTAATATACAAAACAATATGATGGACTTATTATAAATATTTATAATATATTAATACATCCTTAAAAACTAGCTACACAGCTGTATAGAAAATCAAAACTGTACTGATCGCACAAACTGAAACTGAGGTGTCATGGCAGCAAAAGGAAGTACAAACATAAAGAAGCAAACATACAAAAACAAACAAAAAAGGGTCCTAAATACTATATACATCATACATTAACAATAGCTATAATAATTCACCTGCATCACCAAAAACAAAGTGTATGTAGTGAGAATCATTATCATAATAATTCTGATTATAACACTCTTAAAGGAGCCATTTTGCATCGTACATTTTGTATTAGTAGTTCTGTACTTTTAATTCAGTAACGTGCGAATGCAGGACTTTTACTTGTGTTTCTTACACTATAGTACTACTACTTCTACTTCTGCTTAATGCACTGACCTGTTTGTTTTCTACCTGAAACCCAACTACCACAGGGTCAGTTCAGTTAGTATCTTCAAGCAAAGCCAAAGTTGAAAGTACAACTTCTAAATTCTTATGTAGGAAATTCCAATTAGCACATGAAGGCAGCATGTTATAGATAAACATGTATTGTGTCTGTATCACCGTCCTGTCAGAGAGATGCTGGCGTGCAGAGGCTCAGCTGTCACTTCTCATGGCATGAGTTCTGTGATGAGCGTCGGGGTTTCCATCAGGAGTTTGTGTACAACGTCGCCATGTTTGCCGCTGCCTGTGGCTTCCCCTGGCCTGATGTGATCCGGACAGCTGAGGTTGCCAAATGCATCTTCCCACAGCTGGACGGTCAGAGCAAACAGCAGCGTACTGTACAGAAGTTCTACAGGTGGTTTTAATGTGGCCACCAGAGAGAACACCAGAGTTATTAAAACATTCTTCATGCAGTTTTATGATTTAATAAACTTCCTCTCAGGCTTCTTCACTTTATTGTCCTCTATCCATCAGGTCTGGACACACCCAAACTGCTGTCTCTGCTGAGGGATTCCCTGTCTGAGCGTTTACCAAACCTTACCCCTGTCCACCGACACACATTCACCCACTTCCTCACAGACGCCTGCACCGCTCGGCGGAGGCTCTTCCAGGCGGTGGTGAGCGGAGCAGCTAACATGTCCATTGCTCAGCTGCACTTGGAGGTGCAGCTGCCGCCCACACCCTGCCCTCTGGCACAGGTAATCACTAACCAGCGACTAGAAACTGACCAAAATGGCCCCCGCTGATCACTGTGTTGTACTTGTGCTGCAGGGCACAGAGCTGCATGAGCGGGAGCATCAGCGCCAGCAAGCCCAGCTCAACTCAACCCTGAGACAGAAGGAGGAGGAGCTGAGGAGTCTCAGAGAGGGGTCAAGGGTCACCCTGGGGGATATTCCTGAGGATGTGCGACTGGATGAAGAGGTTAACACTTGGAAATGTGTGTGCATAAACAGAAAAGGGTCTTTTAAATCTGAATTGAGTTAGATCATGTCTGCCACTCTCTGTAGGGAGTTGTGGAGGTGGTACGTGCAGCCGTGAAGGCGACTGAGGGCCAGATGCTGGCCAGTCTGAACCAAGAGGCCTCCCTGCTCAATGACATCCTGCAGCTCAAACTGCAGCAGGCAGCTTTGGCCACCGGGAGGCGCCACAATCCTGTTCATTCCAGTGCCAGTCAATTCAGTCTACGTCCAGACACGCGAGCAAAGGCAAAAATACAAAGAACAAAAACTAAAACAGAAGTGAAGTAGTGTCTGGAAATACAGTGTGAGGACAAGACCTGAGTGAATAAAGCAAACAGTTAGACTGCTGAAATCTTAATCAAATGTCTTTGCTTTTCTAATCTACATCTGAGAGTGAGTGTACGCAGAGGGAACAGTCCTGAAAACTGGTTTCACACAAGTATTTATTTTTTTTAAAAAGTCCTTCTGATTGTGAAATCCTTTTGATTTGACAGGAAAAGCTGCAAAGAATAGCATTATAAATAAATCAACATTTAAAAAAAACAAACAATATCCACTCCTTTCATTCTACACATTTCTTTCACAGAATAAAGTACAGCTCCTAAACTGAATGCTCTATTAAAAGAAAATTACTGCTAATGCATTAATTGATTCAACATTCATAAATATTTAGCACCGAGTCTGCAGCTTCTAAACAGAAAGCAACAATAAAAATCATTTCACACATCAAAATCATCTAGTGCAAAGGTCAAGTTAAGGTTAGCTAGGGTTATCAGTTTCTACAATAACAGCACCTGAGGTAAAGCCTTTCAGTGTTTATGCTTACAGTGCATATTGGTGACCAGTTGGAGTGCAGCTCTTACTAAAAGTCAACTGGTTTCTCAGGATGGCAGAGGAGCCCTTTAAGGCGAGCGTGTAGCTGCTACAGCAGGCTGCATACATCCACATAAATACAAACACACAGTACATTCAGAAAGAGGACTCAGCTCTCTGTAAAGTTCAGTAACTTAGTGACACTATCCAGCATGCTCCTTTAGTTTTACACTAAAGCTGGATGGATGGATGAGAACAGAGAGGGAAAAGAGGGATGAAGTAAACAGATGAGGAGGTGGAGGAGGGTGAAGATGGATCTGTAATGTAATAAGTTAGTGTATTGGAATGTTTTTGCCTCTGATATTGAGGCTTATATTTTCATTTCATTGTTAAATTGATGTTTTTGATTTGAACACCATCTGATTTTTTTGTGATTTAAGACTAAAGTGTAACAGTAAAGGCTAAAAATGTCACCTCCTTTTAAATAAAGCTTTGTATGGTGTTGCTAAGGAAAAAAAAAAAAAAAAGCTACATAAAGGCTCAGTAGGCTTGTGCCAGCTGGTTTCCCGTGGTGATGTGAGTGAGCATGGTCTGCACCAGCTCTGGTAGGTTGAACTCATGCTTCCAGCCCCAGTCCCGCCTCGCTGCACTGTCCTCTAACGCCATTGGCCAACTGTCCGCTAAGAAGAGACAGAGAAAATACTTAATAAAGGTGTCTAGAATAAATTCTTACCTTGTGATAATAAAGATTTAGATGGCAGTATACAGCTCACCAATAGCCTGTCGGACAGGATCCACATTGTAGGTGACCTTGAGGTCAGGCAGGACTTTGTGTATTTCCTGAGTGAGGTCGTGTGGTGTGAAGCTCATGGCGTTGATGTTGTAGGTGCGGTTGGCCAGTGAGTCTGCCGGAGCCTCCAGGAACTCTACAGTCGCCCTGAGACAATCATCTGGAGGAGGAGGAGGAGGAGGTGATGGGAGGGAAAAACACACACTTCTACCATAAAATGACTGAGTGTAACGTACCTATGTACATCATTGGAAGCCGTGTGTCGCTGCGTAGGTTGCACTCGAAGTGACCAGTCTTCACGGCCGCGTGGAAGATCTGCACGGCGTAGTCTGGGAGGTGGAGAGACAGATCGAGACGATGAGCGTGACACCAGACAACAGATGAGATATGAAACAAAGAGGGTACTTCCGTCTCAGACACGCTTACCTGTGGTTCCTCCTCCGGGCTGGGAGTCAGCTGAGATGATGCCCGGATACCGGAGACAACGGAAGTCCAGCCCATACCTGTGGTGGTAGTACTGAGAAAGAAAGAGACGGAGGAAAAGACTCAACAAAGAAAAAATAAAACACTGTGCCTTACGACGACATGGGCCACCACATTTAAAGAACCTGAGATGTCTTTTAGGAGTCTGTATGTCTGTGTATGTGGGTGTTCTGTGTCTCACCTCACCCATCAGCTCGGCGTGGACCTTGGAGACGCCGTAGATGGTGCGCGGCCTCTGCACACACAGCTCAGGGGTGGGGTCCCTGGGCGAGGACGGACCAAAGGCACCGATCGTGCTGGGAACAAACACACGCAGACCATGTTCTGTTGCAATGTCTAATATGTTATGGAGACCTACGAAGAGAGAGAGAGGCTGCACATAAGTCTATTATATAAAGCTCTAAATGCTGTATTACAGTATTATGGCAGAGTGTGTGTGTGTGTACCTGTGATGTTGACCTCTCTGGCCAGAGCGATGTTGTTCTCTCCTACAGCAGACAGCACGGCTGAATAGTGAACCAGCCAGCTGATGTTGTTGTTGACCACAATCTCCCTGAGGTTCTTACAGTCCAGGATGTCAGAGAAGATGAATGGACCTGTGTGTGTGTGTGTGGGGAGGGGTAGTGTTTGATCAGTGTCTACACAGTCATCTGCAGACATGCACAATATCTCAGATGTTAAAGACTTTCACCCCAAAAGCCCTAGTTTTAGGTGAAGATGTTTTACATATGTGTGGTTCAACTTCTTCACCCTTACACTGACTAAAAGAGAAACACTTGAATGCAACGCTGCATACAAAGAAATTAATATCTCACCCCCTTGTGTTTGTTTCCCTTTCTCAATATTGCAGTTTTGTGCTAAAAACTATTACTACTATTTGTAGATTCTGAGAGGCCGGACACAACTGAATTTACATTACATACAGTAGGCTTTACATGTGTACACACCGTTATGATAGACGTGGTTGGGGGGTTTCCGGATATCAGACAGGATCACGTTGTTTTTTCCGAAATGTCTCCTGGGGGTAAAACATGAACACGGTTATAAACCCTTGGTTTTTTTTCAGCTATTAGACACCACCCTGAGAAACCATTCTCACAGCCTCTGGTCACATCCTACATTACACTGTTTGTCATCAGGTATAAGTGCCACCATCACTTGGACATCTTAAATTTGCCTTTGCATGTATACAAAAACAGCTATGCCAGTGTTGGACATGGTTAAATCAGACTTGGTGTAACCTCCTCACCTCAGCAACTTGGCAAGCCCCACCCCCAGCTGTCCAAGTCCTCCTACAGTGACAAAAAGAGAAGAAAAAGAGTTATCACAGAGATAAAGGGTCATGGTGACTGAGGAAACTTTGAGGAGGAAACTCGTTAAATCAGGAAAAGACAAAGTGAGAGAGAGAACAGCCGACATAGTGACACTGAAACCGACCAGTGATAAGGACTTTAGGGTGGTCAGTATCGGTGCAGGATGAACACTGAGTCCTCCCAGGGGCAGACGGCTGCTGTGAAGATGAGCTGATGCCACGTGCTGGTGATATCAGTCGCTCCACACTGCCCCGGGGCCTGCTCCCAGCATGCCTCGCTACACCTCTCTGCAACTGCACCACCAGCATCATAAAACCTCCTAAAAACAAATGCACGCGTTATCAGCACAAATTAAGAACATGTAAAATGCAGTGAGTGCATGTGTGACCATGGTACACAACAGATAAGTTACATTACTATTACTCAAGGGCAACTTTGGTCACTGAGCTTAAGGTATGAGGGTGTTACTCTAGACGCTGCCCTGATGTACAGAACAGTGTGTACTTTTCTGATATCTTTACAATGAATGCTTGCGTTTTCATAATGTGTTCTAAGTCAGTATAACTTATGATGCATATTTATGTCTGGACATTTCTATTTATTTGTACGCTCTCACCGACCAGTTCCTTAATGTTATTGCTTCGTATCAGGCTTTAATAAGCCTCATCAGTTAGTTCAGAGGCAAAAGTTTAAAGGCACATGTTGTGCATTTATTAGACTGAAACAGTCAAATAAAAAATACACTATATGTGCATTAACTCTTGCTTAACCCCCCCCCCCCCAACACCCATGTGAGATTAGCCTCTTATAGCCTGCTGCTGACTTGGCCTAAATATAGACTACTTCAGCTATATTGCAGACCACTCTTAAGCTCATGGTAGCAGATTAATGCAGCCAAATCCAAAAACACCAACACTGACCTGCACAATTAGAAAACAATAGAATGTAACAGACTGACAATAGACAGTACATTTGTGTATAGTTTTATGTTAAATTGGTGAAGAAAACTGTTGCTTAATGGAGGCAAAATACCATTAACTCCTTAGCAAGTGTAAGTTAGAAATTATTTCAGGGCTTCTGCATTTCACTGTTATGATACCTTTACTGTGGCCTCCCCTTTGGACACAATAATTATTTCATTTCCGTGTAATGATCTTTCAATTGCGTACATAGATTATTCATTATATTACCAATTAATAAACACTTACCCTATTCCCAAAACTAGTACTTTATTAGTATTGTTGTCCTACCTGGTGTGCAGTATACATGCCGAATTGAAAAACAGTATACAAATGATTATTTAAAATGCGTTTACTCATGTCTTACAAATGATATGTGTTTGAAAACGGAAAGTCAAGTCATTTTACTGTTTTACTTATGGATGTCTCGTAAGCTGCTGTCATTAGTTAATAATGTGACTCTCTGTGGGACCAGACCAACCAACATCTTTATCTCCCGCTGCTGCTGCTGCTGAACGTTAGATAACGGTAACGTTAGCCTAGCTATCATTTAACCGTCTGACATCAACTTTAGCTAGCTGGAGCTTCAAACTTAGCCAAGCCGGCTGTAAAGCGCCGGACAGCTGCCGACATTAAACATACAGGAAAATGACATGTATTCCTTACTTTGAGGTGAACTGGAAAGCTGAAAGGACGACTTGAAACTCCTTCACACTGACAATGTTTGTGATGAAACATGAAAGTAGACGCGTGGCTGTGGTGGACGCTCGTTGCACTGTGATTGGCTTACAGCTCTAGAGGCTTGGCAACCGGGGCCTGCCCAAATAAAAGGCAAGCTTCCTGTTATACCTTTCAAAATAAAACCCGTATTTACAAACTGTATGACGGATTGCACAAGAGTATGCCATTACCTTTTAACTGAAAAAAGGTGAGAAAACCGACTTCCTGTGCTTCTGTTGCTGTTATTGCTGTCTCAAAATGGACATGCGTTTCACAATAAATTGTAATGTACTAAATAGTATACTTAAAATCCTCTCTGTTTGCCGTTGAAACTTCCACCTTAGTTGTTGGCAGTGTTGAACTGTATGGTACTTTCGAGGCAGTAGTCTGTATGACATTTTTACGTTGAAAGATTTTGTACCATTTTGTTTAGTCTTTTGATATAAAAGTGAAGATAGTGGGCTAAAGTAGCTATCACTGTAACTTTAACAAAAAGATTTAATAATTTTCTTCAACACATGTTGCTACATCTTTCCCATCTTTTGTCGTTTCAATAAATCCATGAAACAGCGCCCCTTGTGGTGTGATTAAAAGACAGTATTGCACCTTTATCAACATCTGCTGTAGAGACGCAAGGTGAAGTTAATCAAAATATATTAATTGTCCAACAAGATGCAGTCAGTATCCCGCGACTGTTAAACTATAAAAGGACACGGCGTTGGAAAAGAAACTCTGGACTGAAGTATGAGGTAACTCACACCCAGACCTTTTAACAACAGAAACATATCAGCATTAAATGAAACAACTGGCAGAATTCGCTTGTTGTCCGCTGTAGCTAATTAAACCTGCTACCGCTTTTTGTAAGCTAGCAAAGATGGAGGGAGGAGATATGGACTTCTGTCGACCAACAAGGCAAGTGACCAACACAGCAACAAGTGCAGTGGGACATTAACTTCATGACATGGAAACTTCATCTACATGAAATGAAGAAGAATGAACTTCATCTTCAAAAACGTGAGTCAGATAAACTCCTGTCTTTTTTGTTGTTGCTAGGTGGTTTCCTTCCTCCTGCTCCTCATGGCTAGTTGTGTTTCCATGACTGTTCCTTGCTGTGTTCTTGTTGCTGAAGGCCGTGTAATGTACTGAAGCTGCTGTGTTGTTGCTGCTGTCTACAGAGACACAGTTGCAGGGACAAAGCCTGCAGAGGCTCTGAATAATTTCCATTTATTAGATGTTTTGCTTTTATTGGTTGTTCAGTTACCTGTTGGTTGTATATGATGTGTGAATGGGCAGCTGCAGAGGGTCAGGAGGTTGCTTGTGAGTGGTTTTGTCTTGTTGTACTGTAGAGAGTCATTGGCTTTAATAACTAACTGAAATACCTGAAAGCCTTGTTGGCTATGTTTTGTACACCAAGCATGTAGGACTATGTAAGTCATGTATTTGATGCATGCATACTTTATGATTTATTCACTTATAAATCTGTGAATGTTTAATACTGATCTCTGCCTGTGTCAAAGTATAAGTTTTGCAATACATAAGAAACTTGTATCAGTCATTTACAGTAGTATCTATGATAATTCCTTCTTGATGTTGGCATAGATCTGTTGTGTAATTGAATCTTATGTGGCTTGATGTGCAGTATTATGCCACAGTGGTGTCCTACAAACCTGAATTGTTTTGAATTCTGTTGGCAAAATGAGACATTGTCCTGCTTTGTAACTCTTTTTGCCTTGGTTTTTGAACCACTCCTCTGCTAAGATGAGCAGAGGTAATTTAAGTTGCGCCTCTAAAAGAACAGTCAGGTTAACACTACATTAATTCTATGCAAACAAGTGCATGGTAATTATTAAATTCAGAAGTTCGCATAAGAATAAATTAAGTGACCGTCCAGTTGTTGTGAACAATTACTGGAACAGTGACAGGTGTGATTAACTTTGCTGAAATGTGTTCATGCAAACACCACAAAACTAATGGAACTGATTTCCCTTCTGTAATTAAGATGAAATCTGGTGTCAGTTATAACCTTGCCCCTGCTAATTATGTACAAGTGATTTATTCTCTGTTACACGCAGGAAGATTAATCTGTGTCTCGCATTACTGAGTGAATGGTGGATAAGTGTGTGTGTCTGCACATAATTTGTTATCACTGACTTTCCATCCTTGAGGCTGATATCCTCCCTTGTCGTCTTTGATCATATACATTTGGTTTGTAACCAACTGGATGGAGTCGTGTATGTGAGGAATCAGGACCATTACGCTTATGCATTTGACCATAGATCAGTTAGGTCCTCACAATATTTCAGTAGAGGTGAAACAAATTGATAATTTTATTGATAAGTAATCTGCAGCAGTTTCCATAGAGAATTAATTACTAACCAAACCGATCGGCCATCCACTAGTTCCTGATTCTCTATTGTGAGGATTTGTAGCTCGGGTTTTATATCAGTGTGAACAGAGTAAATTTGTTTTTTGGACAAAACAAATACTTTGAAGATGTCAGCTTCAGTTCTGGGAAGCTGTTAGAGGAATAATTTTTTAATCTTTATGTGGCTTAATGTGCAGGATTATGCCACAGTGGTGTCCTACAAACCTGAATTGTTTTCAATTTGGTTGGTAAAATGAGACGTCCTGCTTTATAATTAAAAAACAATTAATCAAAAAAAGTACAGTTTTATCATTGGTATGTTTTATTGTCAACTCAAATTGGAAACCTCTTTAAATCAGAATATAAGATAGACACAGACTATACGTTGGCATGTTTTAAAATAATCCAGGCAAATAATCACTGACAGAAAATTAAACATTTGCTCCTACATTAGATACATTAAAAATTTTTTTTGTATTGTAGATGTTATTGTGCGTGTGCCTGTCTGACTTCAGCCTTTGTTTGCTGAAGACCACTAGGTGGCAGTAGATACCCAGAAATCCATGAAAGCATCAGGCCTGCATCTCTGCTTTGCAGTCTGCTGTACCTTAATGCAGTAAGGAAACTATCATGTTTTAAATCTTTTGTATAATTGTCTAATGGAAACTAGTTTGATTTTTAATTTGTATAATTTCTAACAGCTTTTACAGTGGCTCCAGGAACCAATCAGGAAAAAACCCCACCTATTTCACACATGAAAACATACATAAAACCTACTCGGCTTGTTAAAATGTATTTGTATTTTTTATATTTTGTGTAGCGCTCTGTGTTTGACCACATTTTAATGTTTGGAGTGTTTGCTCCCTTCCCCCAAGAAAGTGAAGACTGCTGAACTTTAAAGTACAGATGCTGAAATTCAGTGTTTTATTTAGAAATGAGTTGGACAGGATTTATCCATCAGGGGTGTTACAGCGGTCTTTTCTACCTCCACGTTCCAAACATCTGGATTTGAGCCAGTTCTTCTTGTGGATTCAGTCCCAGCCTTACAGAACGGGCCACAATAGATGATGCATGTCTTATTGTTCATTTGCTTAAATAGCCTCTGTTGTTTTTGCCACGTTGGAGGTCTGCCAAATATCTGAATATGTAGTTTACACATATTCCAGGCTTGTTTTGCTTATTGTTGTCTTGTGTACATGCTTGAAATAACAGGGTGCTTTTCTTGCTGTGGCAGTCTCAGTTCTCCACATGAAAAAGAAGATATTCTTTGTTTAATGTGGAAACGCAGCGTGGAAAAAAATACTGTTTACATACACAAACATGAATGTAATTACTCATAATTTCCTGGTCGAAACAAAGGCTTTTACCCTCACAATAACACAATGAAGTGATTCCCCACAGTATTATCATGTACACTGTCCAACAAATACACTTTACAGAAAAATATTAGCTTCCTACATTGTATTACAATGGAGAACTACCAGTTTTCTGTAACTCTTGTTAGCCATAAGTTCTCTTACTGATCACACACTGTTTTTCACATTGAATAGTCACAGTAATTCACACTTTGAAGCTATGTAATTCAACTGCTGTTATGCTGACACTGATATACATACTGCAACATGTCATCACATTATACTTAAGTCTAATTTAATACAAACCCTATTAAAGGCTCCTGGTTTCTCTATAATTGATGTTGTTGGTGTTTGACGTCTTAAATCTGCTCCCTTGTAATTGCCAGTGCTGGGTGAAGTGTTGAGCTCTGCTGCTGAAGTAAAACAACAGTACCAGTGTGTAAAAGTACTTAAAATCTTACTACATGTAAAAGTACAAAATTACGAGAGTCATATTTCACATGAAGCATCAAAAACACTCCTACATGATACTAATAGCACCCATTTATTATTGGAATATTGTTATTAATGCATTTTAACTTTTTATAATGTCAGGTGTTTTTAATCTATTACAGTTCATCACTTAGAAACTGTATAAGTACTCAAATTGTACTTGAGTAAAAGTGCGCTGTTACTCTCCACCACTGGTGATTGGTCACTCATCACTGAGCTGTTGTGATTTTCTTAAAATGGCCTCTGTCAGTTTCTAGGCACAACAGTCCCCATTGACCTCCATATATTAACAGCGCTGTTTGAAATGAGCAAAATAAAAGCCTCTTCGATGTAATACATCTCTATTAATTTAGAGCTGTCTTTTCATTTTACCTCCCCTTTGTTGTGGAACCACAAATGATTTCAGCCCAACATAAATTAGTTGTTACAAGCACTAAGCTATCAACACAGTCTGTGATATAAGAACACACAGACAGTATACACAAACATAATTAACTCTGGATTAGTTTCATTTACAGGGAGACTATAACAAGAGGAACACAGATCATAATACATGTTGTTCATTTTTATAAAAAGTACACTTCCTGCAAATAAAGCCTTTCAGAAAATAAAGGTACACAGTGTTACTCTCATATTGTACTTGAATGAACTCCATCCCAGCATTTAGTCAGTGTCTCTTCTAATTCACCATCATGACTCCGGCCGCTAATGGGATTGTAGTCAGGCGTATGTATTGCCATTAGGGAATTGAGGCTACATACAGTGGGTGAGGGGTTAATTAGAAACAACTGATGGGGTCAGAGGTGTGTATATGTGCCGTATGTGTCTAGCACATGTGATCATGAAAGGGCCAGACCTTTGGTAATAGGGGGCGGATTTAAACAAGGATCCTCGGGAGAAGATTTATCCGCTGCCGGTGACACGGGGACAAATAGTGCTGATAGGTGAAGGCCTCTCGGTGTAGAGTCCAGCGTGGATGACAAAGAGCTTGTGTGTGTGTGAGAGGAGGAGAGGTGGAGGGGTAAATAGGACGCCAGACCATATTCACTTATCACTGAGTCAGGTTCTTCCTCGAAACCTCTCCCGACATCCAGCAGAGACTCATTCGCTTCCCTCACCTGCTTCTCTTGTTTTGTCCCTGCCTCTCTCTTTCCTCCCATTTATCTCTCTTCTCTTTAATACTCCTTTCCACCCCACCCCCCTCACCCCCTCTTCCCTCACCTCCTCTCCTCCAACGCTCTCTCAGCAGTATCTCCCCAGCCTCTCAGCTTCCCATATTACACTGCCAGATAAGAGAGGAGAGGGCCCCGACTGACAGGAACCCCAAATTACTTTACAAGCAATGATGCCCTGGGCTGATAGAACAGTCTTATACAATATGAAGGATGGGGAGGACGCCGGAGGCTCCACTGGGAGCGAAAAGGACTGTGCTATCTTTTGTAATTATAGAGAGAATTTGGATCCCTCTCTGTCTCTTTCCGCCTCCTCGTCTCTTTTTCGATAAATGTTGTAGAAAGAACCCTGAGACAACCAAGCTTCTCAAGACTATGGATAGGCAATGAAGAAATTGTGGTTCGCTTTCAATCTCCAGTTTTCTTTTTCTTCCGTGGGCTGCTGGCATTAAGCATGAAATTGATCGTACATTATATATAGTGTATTCGTCAAGCGAGTTGCTTTCAAAGCTATCAATTGTGCCACAGTTGTTCCTTCCTCCCTCAGTCTCCCACCGCTGTTAAGCCAACGCTGCACGATTCGCCACAGCTCTATGGCCTCAATAGAATATTGCACCACAGAATCTTGGCAAATGTAGCAAGTGGGATTAAGGAAATCAGTTTTCCAGTTTATATAGCATCTATTAGCCATTGCCAACAGTTGATGTTGGGACCAAAAGCTTTTGCCATGGGGAGCCATTCCACCTTAAAAGCGTTGGCGCACTTTGCCCAAGGTCCCTTGACAATTACGCCAAAATGAGGAGATAATAAAAGAAGTCTGGATGTGCTCTCATGGTTTGCTCCCTTTGCTACAGTTTAGGACTGGTGACTAAAGGCACAGGAGCTGCTAAATGTCCCAGATTCTAATGTGTAGCTAACCCACCGTTATTTTTGCACATGAAAACAACTCAGTCATTGTGTTTTGTTCTTTGTAAATTACTGTGAGTATGTCATGTTTGAATCAATGTTGGTACAAGAGTGTGGATACCTGGACACAAGCTGGTCGAGATCCGTTGGACTGGGTTTGGTTTATCGTGGTCAGCTGAACAATAAGCAGCAAAACATTTCACCCCAGTAGTGCTAATCATGGCGGAGAAATTCTTTCACATGAAAGCTTCACAAGTTTTTTTCAAACCTAGTGTTTAGTTTACATTAATTCCGCAGGTTTCAGACAGAAATATGCAGCCTTGTCTGTACTAGAAGTTGTAATGGATAGAGGTATAATTTATCAGAATCATGGAATCTGTTCACTATAGACTTGACCAGTGAGTCCTGACTACTTGACTTTAGCCTTTCTAACCAGGGAATGACTTTAACTACACCCAAGCCCAAAATTTAAAGATAATGTGCACTGAAACCGAAGTACTTTTGAGTCAATCGACACGCTTATTTATGTTGTAAATGTTCCGTAATAACTGTCTCTCTGTTTGAAAGTTTAAATGGTGAAGGGCATAATGACTTGCTTAGGACCCAAACAAGGACATGGACTTGATTTGGTTGTTGTTATCTGATCAAGATCTGAGATTTACTTGAAAGTCCACTATCATTGTTTATGCTCACAACCCTGACTATTATTTACTTCCTGGAGCTGATTCAAGAATCCTATTATTTGGACCTGGTAGTTTTAATAAGAAATCATCTCAGGCTTACATTTAGACCCCACGGTAATTGGTTACTACCTGGTTGTCTAACACAAGACAAACAATTATTAGTAAAGAACAAATGCACCTTTTTCAATCGACAGACACATAATGACATGTTAATTAAAAAGGTTCAAATAGCAGTCAACAATCAAGCACCAGTGTAAGCAGACCCGATCCAATCACTGATAGAAATATTACACACACATGTATGGGTGTCCTCTTCCAAAAGCACAGGAGTGGATTTGTTTATGAAGTTTGAGTACAAATGTTTGTGAGCTGTGAAATGGGTAATTTGTTGCCAAGCTCAGGGCAGCTGCGCACAGTTACATTGAAACCTGCCCTGATGGCACCAGCAATCCGACACAGACAAAACCCCATTTAGGTCCGTGTTACCACATTAATGTTGGATTCCCAGCATTATCGGCTCCAGTTTCAGAGGCCCGCAGTGTAAACGACGTGTTAATTCAGGAGAGTATAGTGGTTTTGGCGTGGACATACATGTTGAGAGTATATCGTTGGATACCCTTGTTTTTGGACATCTTTGAACAATTTATAGCTCAGACCTTTATTTTCTCTGTCTTTTTTTTTTTTTGTCAGCTGTGATGGATTTTTGTACATTGTGACTTGTCCATTACAAGTATTTGTAACATATTTCTGTGTGTATATATGTATATATGCAGAACATAACCCAGTTAACAAAACAAATGGAATTACGTATTTTTTAAGATATTAAATCATGTTAAATGCAACTCTGCACGTGCTTTAATACCCTTGACTGAATCTGTAAGAATGTTTTAACCACAGTACTGTGTTTAACTGTGAGGAATGTACAGTAAGTGGATTTATATGTTTTAATTTCCTCTGTTGCTTTATTCAGTAAAATTATAAGTTGAACTCTGTTTTAGTGAATTTACAATCACTTCCTGATTTTTAGATGAAGGAACACAGTTGCCTTTAAAGAATTAGTGTGTAATTTTATTAAATTATGACGCAAGTTAACACAGTTACACAAAAGATGCATTTGATGGAAAAAGTGAAAAGATAAATTTCTACAGCAAAACAATAAAAATATATATATCCAGACCAGAGACATCACATTTGGTGGCAAACATGACCGGTAACAGTTGCAGGATCTAGGATCACACTATTCTGACATAGCTGCCACAGAGACGCAGGCAGTAGCCAGATTGTGCTATGCGGCTGCCTGCTCCTCCTCATACGGGAGAGAAGCAAACTAAAGCTGAAAACCATTATATTTAGTCATGTATCCGCAGGCTCCAGTGCCAGACAGCTCTGTAAATCAGCTTCACCCTTTTTTCTAGCTCCACTGAAGAAAACAATATGGGTAGTGTCTGGGTACTGAGCATTGGGCCCTTGCGTTACGTACACACACACACACTCACACTCACACACTCGTGTCCACACTCACACACACACACACTCGTACCCTGGGGGCCTGGCTGCTACAGAGTGAGACCAAATGCTCTGATCCAGGTTGAACTAACCACTGACATGTGCACCTGTCAGACATGGGCTGCTGAAGGTGTGTGTGCATTTTATAAGTACATACAGTATGACAGTGTGTGTGTGTGTGTGTGTGCGCACGCTCCATGTTACAGTGCTTAATAGTTTCTGTTATAGTGCAGTCTTTTAAACACAAATCCCCCCACAAAATGTATCTGTCTCTCCACGAAGACCGTAGATAAATTAATCTTAGATTGCGATTTAATGACGGAGTTTGTACTTTAAGCTTTTTCTTCTTCTGTTTTTTGAAAGAACAACAACAAAGAAATGTTCAGGGTAATTAACAACATTTTGTGGCTAAATATTTCAGTTTGTTGCAGAATAGCTTTCCTCTCAAAATGGATTTTCTCATTCTTTCTCTCTCTGTTACGTTCTCTCTGAGACACACACACCCATGCAAATACACAGACTGTAAAGTAAATGGATTTGGAGTGTGTCCGCCCGTCCTAATCTGTTGGCCAGCAAAGGCTGACTGAGGCCTAGCAGGTGCTAGACACTTGTCTGTGGAATGTGGAGGGCTAGACCTCAGACTCCCACCAGGACTAGCCTCTGTGCTGCAAGTGTGTGTGCAAGGTGAGGGGTGTGTGGGTGGCGGTCACCACCTGCTCAGCCTAATTTCAGCTTTCAGGACCAAAATACTGCATCGCATTTGTTGCTGGGTTTAATCCAAATTATGATGGTGACCTCTGAATTCACAATTTGAACCGAATTTTAAAGGCAAAGAATGTAACCTATATATAATCTATGGTATTTATTTATTTATATTTGAAAATACATTCATATTTTCACATACTATTCTATATATAATATACTGTTGTTTTCAATAGTATTAGAATTAATAATTTGGCTTAATAGGATTTTGGTAGTTAAGAGAAACCAGACTGAGTGGCTCCTGCAGCCATTTTGCCTTTTTCTGTTAGTGAAACCCACATATACGCTGCAGAAAATGCTTCTTTATGACACAGAAGCATTAAAACTTTTTCCCGCTGAAAGATCCCATTAACCTCTGTACGCTGAGAAACAACCTTTCGATTTGTGAAAACCTCTCTGAACAGTGCGGAATAAGCCACAACAACAACAAAAGAAGTATGTTTGTTAAGCTACAAACAAGACAACAGCGAGCTGGACTGTGTCTGTGTCTATGCTGTGTGTAACCAAATCAGTCAGGGGGGAAATTGATTTTTTTTTTTCTCCCCCTCGCTGAAAGCATTTTATCGCTATAAAGCACACAAGGGCAAAGTAACCATGAACAAGTCCCACTAGTCAAACGTATTATGTTTACAAAACAGCAAAGTGGTAAATTAGTCGAGCTAAAACGCATCGCACACTTCCACATAGTGAAATATTGTGCCATTACTACACTCCATGTTCAGTTATAATAGCCACAGAGTACTCTGAAAAATATCAGCTTGTATAAGGAAGTGTAATGGTGGCAGGTGGACTTAAATAAAAGAGAGAGGAGGATAAATCCTACTCTGAATCCTTTCTTTCTTCCTTCCTGTCTTCCTCCCTTCACCTTCTGTCATTTGCATTAATATATCTCCCCCCCCCCATTCCTCCTCCCTTTCCCACCTTTCCCTTCCTCCCCTTCTTGGCCTGGCTCCCAAAGACCCACGGTGTTCTTGTTGGATCGATCTTGCCTCGGAAAACAAGTGACAGCTGCTGTGTGTATGTGTGTGTGTGTGCCCTCAGTCGTGTTTGTGTGTGTGTTCGTGCTGTCCCTCGGTCGTGGTCTCGCCCCATATGTTGGCCCTCACCTGCTGGCGGGGCGAGGATTATGAGCTACAAGCTCTTATTAAAACTGGATTTGTTTACCCTCCTGCTTGCACGCGGCGACAACAAAAACAGTATGACCTGTCCGTCGCTGGGCCACCGCCCGGCCGTGAGAAAAGCCACAGTGAACCCAGTGAGCCGGGGGTGGAAATTCAGTGAAAATACACAGATAAGGCTCAAAGCTCATTTGTTAACAAATGAAAATTGGAAACATTATCTACTGAGCACACAGTGAGGAGCTGAGATGATTAGTACATCAACATTAAGTTAATTGGAAACAATTTTCATTTCATTGTCAAGTATAAAAGTGAAAAATTAATTCTTAGACAATAAAATGTGTAATATCTTAAGGTTTTATTCAGACAAAACATTTAAGCTATCATCCTTGAGCTCAAGGAAATTGGGATGTGCATGTTTCAAAATCAAAATCAGTATGGATGAGTTTTCCTGTGTCACCAAAAAGCTGGCACCGGCACAGCTTCACAAAATCACTGTAGTCACTGACGTCAGTGGCTATGGGAGGGGCTACCCCAAGTAAATGTTCCACCATTTTGAAGAAAACACAAGAGATTATGTCTACATCTCTGTTCTGAATGCTTTTCGTGGTCCCTACATGCAGGCAGCCTTCAAATACAAGATGTGATGATGTTAAAAGTAACCAAGACCCCAACTTCTGCTTCATTCTTCTTCTTTTTGAGGTTTATCTGCAGTTTGCTTTATCACCATCAACTGGTATAGTGTAGACAACGTAGCGTTCACTTCTCAAACCTGTTGAAATGTGGCCTGGGTGTCAAAATGAGCAAGCTCTGACCTGGCAGCTGCACCGGCAGAAAAAGATATTAGAGCACTAAACTCAACACTGTTATTTGTGATGTAGTTTAGTCAAAGTAATTCTCCATAGCTGCCTAAAACCACCTACAGGAACAACGGTACTGTACATGATGAATAGGTAACCTTACCTGATTTAAAAACTGACAGGCTTATGATAAGAATTTATATGGAAAATTTATATGGATATGATAAATTGAGGTGCATCTGAGGTGAAGGTCCTGAACTCTCTCTACTCATAACAGTTGATGTCAGCATGTGTCTGCAGGTTTTCATTCCAGCCAGTCATAACACAGCAGCTGATCTCACTGACTTACACCAGTATTTGTCCTCTAGAAATGACATTCATATATTAGTAAACTGTTTTCCCAGTTATGTTGTGGTGTCAGTGTAATTTCTGGATTATGTTCAGGGGCAGCATTTTTTTTGGAATGAAGTGCTACTTTTATGAATGACAGTGGAGTAGCCAGGAGGTGGATGAGGAGGATGGTCTGTGTACAAAGCATCTACAGTCCTGTCTGTAGTTTGGGCAACAAACACACTTTACATAACCTTGTCACTACAAGTGCATATTGTACTGCAAGATCAGATATTTTATTAAACAAATATGTTGTCTGTGAATATTTTGCTAATACATAAAATGAACAGTACATACTCATTACGTCAGAAAACATAATTTGGTTGCGACTGCATTTCCCACAAAATGTATTTGCTGTTGCAAATTAGTTGTGTGTAAACATAATTTCAGGGTTACTCTTGAACACTATAATTTTATTTAGGGGTGGGTGAGGTGGATAAAATCTCTCACTGCTTATTGAATGTAATATCTCAGTATCTAGTGTTTCTGGTTCATCTAAAAAATTAGGAACTGTATACTTTAAATTACCAGTCGAAAAGTCTGTTTTTGACTAATCTAGCAAATCACTGTTTCATCACGTTGGTGCAAAAATCGTAGATGTTCACGATTGCCACTGCTTTGCAGCATTGTCTGCAATGGACTAATGCCATGATATAATGTCATATCAGCCACCAATACACAGTGTACAGAGTGACTCTTCAGGCAGATTAAAAGATTTTTTCATCCCAGAATTAAAGTCTTTCTTCTGTGTAGCTGTAGGAGCCGGTTTGATAATGGTTTTAAAGCAACAGCAAATGAAAACAGTAATCTCTTTGACGGCGTGTTTCCTGTCCTCCCTCCCTCCTCTCTCCACTTTTCGCCTCTCTCCAGATTTTTTTTGACCATCCTTGGATCACAGCAGAGGTTCAGATATAATCTGTTGTGTCCTTTCTCTTCCTTTTTTTCCCATTCATCTGTTTCTGTTTGGGCCTTACAAGGACAACAAACTATTTTTAGCTCATTTTCTCTTCTCTTTTGTCATCTCTTCTATCTTTTGTCTCATAATCTCATTTCTTTTGTCCTCTTTTTTTTCCCTCTTTTCATCTCTCTAATATTCTCCACCTGCCCCCTTATCTGTTTTTTCTCTTTCCTATTCCAGCCCCTTGTATTTTTATTTCTTCTTCTCATTATTCTGCTTTTTGCCTCCTTCATGTGTTCTCTCCTCACTCCTTTCTGACCTCATACCTCTTTCTTTCCCTCACAGCTTCTGTTTTTCTTTTTTCCACCGTGATAACCCAGTGTTCCCTTAATAGGAAGCCATCATTCACAATAAAGTTTGGCCTGTGAGTCTCCTCGTCTCTGCCACCAGTTAACATCCACGTTAATAGTGACTATTCCCCTAGACTCTCTCTCTCTCTCTCTCCCCCACCCTCAGCGCCAATGCTGAACGACTGCAAAGTCAGCATCTCTTTTATGGAAATTAATGGGGAGCGTGGGGGTCAGACGGAGAGGGAAATACAAGTAAAGGAAATGACAAAAGAATTAAAAGTAGAGACGGAGAGAAAGGAAGACAGAGACGAGGGAAGAGGAGGCAAGTACAGCGGCAAGTGGCCGAAAAAATAGAAAAAGGGGCAGAGAACAAATGGGAGAATATGGCGAGAGAGATGGAGGGTGAGGCAGAGGAAGGTAGAGAGGCACAGTCAGCATCTGTCATGGAAATTAATGGGGAATATTACAAGTTATGGAGTGGAGACAGAGGGGGAGGGAGGGAGATGGAGGTGTAGCAGGAGAGTCAGTACACAGAGGTGACAGAGGGGGAAGGCTGATTTGGTTCTGATCATATTATTATGACTTCTTTTTTCCTCACCTATCACACCTGTAACAATGTGGCTTTCTGATAAACACTCAGTGTGTGTATGTGTATTGTTGTACTGCTATGGGTTAAAATCAGGAGGGTAATTTAGCTACGGGTTAATGGTGCATATGCTGGGTTTGGCAGATCGGTATAAAACATAATAATGGATTAAGTGAATGTGGAGTCGTGTTGATCATGTAACTGCTTAGTACTGAAAATATATATTTAGGTTCTGTTTTTAAGCTGGTTTGGGTTTTGAAGATAATCACAGTCTTATTATTTTCATCCTGAGTGTCAGACTAATGTTAATTGTACAGACACAGACTGTGATATTACCACTGCATTACAAGCCTGTGTCTTATTTGTGTTGATCACATCTGTATCAGCTGGTCAGCTTTTGTCAGACCTGCCAGAAGGGGGCACAAAACTACTACAGGCCAAACAGAGAGCAGCTACAGGCCTCCACCTCTGGACGGCTGGATTCTTATTTCCAACTTTTAGTTTGTAACATTTTATTATATGGTTGCATGATTGTTTAAATAGCCATCTAAAAATATCTAAAATTGGAATTGTATTTTTCTGGTGACACCAGTTTTACTGTAAGAAAAATCTAAGTTTATTTGAATAGCAGCTCTCACCATTAAGGAAATGCAAAGTGCTTTTCATAGATGTAAAAAGCATTAAGACAAGTTGGAAAAGAAACACACAAGACCACATAAAAAAATACATATGAATGGGATTTGAAAAGTGCAAAATATAGAGTTAAAGTTTACAAATATCTGAATTAAGCAAGTTAATTCTATTTATTTTTTAATTTATCACATAATAATTGCAGGGAAATTCATAGCAGAAAATGAATATGATAAAAGATGAATATGAACTGATAGAAAACCAAAAATATAAGGGATTGTTTGCAGCATTATAAAACTAAGATCAAAATGACTGCAGATTAACTTATGCCTAAAAATCAAGGGACGTTATAATTAACGTTACAATAGAGAAAATTATATTCTATGTAAAAACAACTCTAAAAAACTGAAAACAAAGAGGAGTGCTTGCAGAAAAAAATAAAACACAACGAAAACAATAAACCATCTCAGAGCTGGTCGTGTAGTACATATGTATTTGTGTCAGTCCCAGCGTGGCCTGTTTAAGTTTTAATAAATGAGAAATCAGGCTGCAGGTTAAGTAGCTCAGAGGCGGGGACAAAAGCCCCATTTCCTTTCTGCTTGTCACCTTTTGTGCCAAAGCACATTGGAGGATTGAACCTGTCAATCAAGCCTCAAACCAGCATGTTGCCCCTACAGCAAAGACAATGACAAACCCCCCTTGTTTCCAAGCTTAACCCTTTGAAAGGGGCTGTTTAATGGTTAACAGGTTTAACAGGTTTCAACAATAAAAACCTTTTGATATTTGATTCATAATCTTAGTTTTGGTTCAGATGCCACTCTTCTCTTTTAACACTTGAAAATCCTTGAAATATTGATAATTAATTTGGACCTTAAAGTAACATTAATGCATTAAAACTATAGTTTATTAATTAAAATGTGGCACCAAAATTCCTCGACTGTCTGGACTTAATGCACTGTCAGGGGAACTTTTTTAAAATACAGCTGATTTAACTTTGGACGTTAATTCATGAGTACACACTGCTGTGTGTGTGTAAGCAGTGTTGTTCATTTATAATAAAATATTCAGTCCTTTTTCATTTGAGAAAGTCCACAAATCGATTTAATGTAATATTACAGATAGTAAACGGTACATGTGGAGAATAAAAGTCATCCATCACATTTTTTAGTGTGTTGGTTTCTCAGTGGGGAAGAGGCGAGAGAACAGAGAGAGGGAATTGGGTGCTAAAGCACAGATTGAAAAAACTTCCCTCGGCCAGCCAAGCATCACGGACATCAAAGTGAAGACATTGTTTGGGAGGAACAATGGCTGCCGTCACAGTCCAGGAGTTTGTGTGTTGTTGCGTGTTTGCACTCCCAGAATCCCCCTCTGACGGCGAAATCACTGGATTATCAAACCGGCAGATGCAAACCGCAGAGAACAATATCATCGGCAGCCCTCAGAGGGGAATCCTCAGAGGCCCGTCTGTAAGAGACGCACAGATAACATCAAACAAAGAAAGTAGGCACCTCTGATGGAAGCCAGGAAACTTTGATTCACTGGTATTTTTTTTAAATACCTGATTTATCAAGTCACAATAAAAACAGGCATGAAAATAAGTGTATAAGAATACACTGTAAACTGGATTTTATGTTATTTACTCTCTCTACTAAAATTTGACTTTATAACTTTATATTTAGCTGTACGTGTCCACTAAATTACTGCCTACAACTTAAACTACTTTTACACTAACTTTGCCTTTAAATTACTGTAATATGTAATATGTTGCTTTAGAAATGCAGCAGTGAAATCTGACTTTAAATTAAATGCAACTTACCCGTTGCAGTACAAATCATATACAGGATAATTAGACAGTAAAAAGAAAGAGAAATGATTATAAACTCCTACTCTTTTATGTATGTAAGTATGTAAGAACATGTTGTAGTTATTCTGATGTTGTTTTACACATTTTCATTGTGTTGTGCAAACCTCAAATCAGACCGTAAATGCATGATAAAACATTAATATAGTGCATATTCCCATGTTGTTTTATGGTTTGTTTTCAGAGCTACAGCATCTAGATATCGTTCAGTGCTTCTTTCTAGTATCATCTAATTATAAGAAAAAAACAAAAAAATGTAATGTGGTAAAACCAAACTATCTGAGCGTCTTGAACAAGGTTAAAACAAATCCAAAGAATTATTAGGAAACACCACTGAGCCAACTCTGGAATGAACTGTCCTGGTCAGCTGGGAGCATATGGGAATGCCATCAAACTGTGATTTGCTGTGTCGACATCCTTATAACCTCTGGGATGCTTCAGCCATGGAGGTCCAGGCTGCTCTGCCTTCCCGGACACTTCAAAACCACAGACAGACTAGTGGGGATAATGCAAAACATAGAGCCGGACTGGAAGATGGCGAGACAGACAAAAACGAGAGAATGGAGGAAAGGGGATGAAGGAGGGCGAGAGAAGAGCTGTTTTCCTGTCACTGGTGCACTTAAAAAAGTATTTTAGGTTTTCACGTGATTACAGTTATTTTCATAGAGCCGCTGGGACTGCCGCAATCCTGAAATAGTCTGTTTGAGACGGAAGAAATCCTTGGAGAAAGTCCACCTGGTCGTCCAGCAGCCAAACAGGAAATCAATAGAGATCAGAGTAATGGCAGGACACACACACACACAAACATACACTGAGGCTGAGTGAATAAAACTAACACTAATCACACCTTATTAGCAGACGCTCAAGTGAATGCCAGCAGAATTGATCCCTGGGTCCATTAATGGGACTCATTAGCCTTTTAATGAAGCCAAGTTTGGTGGAAGCGAGAAGGGGACAAAAGGTAGAGGGGAGGAAAAAGGAGATGAACATGGAGACCAGCAGAAAGAGAGAAATGTGAAGAGGTTACAAAGAAAAAATGAAGGAATAGATAGATGACAGCAGCCTGATTGCTGAGGATCTGATCAACAGAACCTCAAGAAACTGTTTATTTCAATATTAAACAGCTTTTAACGTTTTAACGTTAATTATTTTGCTCATAAATCCTTGATATAAACATCTGCCAAATGACAGTGTCTTTCTCACGTTACTTGAATATCTGTTATAAGTGAAGCGGGTCTGCTCCTGCTCAACCAAACCTCCCCTTCCCCTGTTATTAGCACGTAGCTTGTTAGCTCAAGCAAAAATGTTGCTGACAGAAGCAGCAACTTGTTGAAGGAAACAGGAGGCCACAGCTTATTAGTCCTGCATGTGGCCTAATATATTTTTATCTTTAGGATACATCCAACAGATCTTCAGTCTGTTAGGAACTTCATGTAGGAGAACAACAAATAGTGGTCCTGAACTTTATTTAGGACCAGTGAGCTACAGGATTGCTACTGTAAAGGGCAACACAGAAATTTGTTTCACACGTTTTCTTGCATGCAGTTTAACTAAGTAATTAAAGCACTAATAGGAACAGCTTAACTTGTAAATTGCTGTTAGTGAAAAGCTAAATGGAGAGGAAAATTTTTGACCGTCCCTCTAAAATTGTTCAAATCCCAAAAGGGCTGAACTAAAAAAAATTGTTAAATAAAGTTGGGCAAATTATCCTGACGTTTAGTCTAGACTGGGTCAAGCTGAAGAAACATTGGACCCTACGTTTCTTTTGATGCAGCTCTATAATTCATTTGACAACCGATGACATCATGATTTTCTCAGCCTGACTTCTCAGTCAATGGTTATTTTCATTATCAGTTAATCCGCAGATTATTTTTCCAATTAGTTTCTGAAAGTCATTCCAACTTTGCAGAACTGATCTTCTAGTCTTCTAATATCTTTTTTGTCCAATCAGAAGTGTATATGACAAAGAAAAACAGCAGTATTTGGCATTGTTTTTCTGTTTTTCCGTCATTTTTTGATTAATCAAGTGATGATTTCAGCTCTGTCTGTCTTTGAAAGTTCTCTACAGAGAGATGAAAGAAACAAATATACAAATATTTTCACAGGATAAACTGGTCTTCAAGTGCCTCTTTAACTACCTGAAAGTAAGAGAAAAAACAAGCCCAAATTGGTTTATTTATTCAGTACTTGATTTTAGCCTATAAAGCATTTTTCCCTGCAGTGTTTACAGAAGAAAACTCAACTAGAAGTGAAACAATCTGCAAGAAAAGCAATGAAACAGGTCTGGGGGCCTGACTTGGAGAAATGCTGACATATACAAATGCAGTTTATGCGTTTAGCTGACACTCTTATCCTGAGTAATGTAAAATAAGTGCAACAGTAGAAAAAATTCACTGGGAAAAAAAAAAATCCTAGATAACCAAAATCCCAAGCAGCTGTTGTGCACCCAGACAATAGATGTGACAAACATTTGTCTCTTGTTGAAACGATGATGGGAAATAAAGAAGAGCCGGGTAAAGAAATACGAGCCGAGGAGCTGTGGTCGCAGCATTTATTTTGTCAGGAGTTTCTCTCAGTGGTTGTACAGGAGGAAGAAGATACAGGAGGAGGCAGATGTGATTCAGAAGGGAGAGAGGGCCTGCGAGTACTACACTGTGCCAACAGTGAAGAAAAATGATGTGCATAATAGTTTGCTGTCTCCCGCAGTAGCTGATGGGGTGTTTTCTGCCTGAGCAGTGCCTCTGAAAACACAAACCTAAGACTGGAGGGTTTTCTTTCCTTTGCACAGTGAAACCATTGAGTGGTGGAATACTGGGACCAGTGTTTAGTAATAACCTGTTAGTGGTTGCACATTCACTAATGTACTGTAGTTTTGAGGTACTGTACTTGTACAATAATATTGCCATTTAATGCTAATACTTCCATTTATATTGGAATTTTACTCAACTACATGTATTTGACAGCTAAAGATATTTAATAGATCAGTATCAGGGCTGGGTAAGGATTGTAAGTGATACAAGCTTCAGCAGTCATCATGTTTACAATACAAGAAGTTAGACTACAGCAGTGCTACGTCTTCAGGGCAGTCTGAATGTTACAGTGTGATGAAACGGGCCAACCGGGTCAGCCAGGCTGGGGATAGCGACTTAGCATGCTAACTTCAGTAGAGGAAAAGAAATGGTAGAAGTAAAACAAGCGGTAATATAGGTGTTGTTTTCCACCACTGGAGACAGCTCTTGGTGAGTGCAGGAATGAGATTTGATACTGAACTCAATTTTATATCTAGACTGGTTAGTAAACAGCTGTTAATGCTAATGCAAAACTTACAGATAGCTTCTTTTAAGGTGAGGGAGCGACTGTGGTCATGGTTAAGAGAAATCAACAGCGACTGGTAGGAAATGGGAAACAAACAAACAGTGGTGTTAAAGTCCGGTGTTCTGATACTTGAACCTAGTTTTAGTTTTATTCCAATGTGAAGAAAAAGTTTATTTACAAAGTAACATAGTTGACAGCTGCTACAGGAGCTTGTTTGAGTCATGGCAGTCTGTAAACTGTGTCACAAACAGTTGAGATCTATGCTGATCCACTGCAACTTACAGGACTGTTGTGACTCAGCATGGTTTGCTGAGTCTGGCTGTTTCATACTGATATGTAGGCTTAATAAAATATAGATGTGTCATCTCATAGACGTTTTGCATTTGCCAAGTAAAATAAATGCTTGGTCCACAGTTTTGTTAGCGGGAAATGTATTTACAATTTAGCTGATAACGTGCACCTCACACACATTTTATATTTGAGGAAACATCAGCGTTGGACACTCGTTGAATACAAGAGAAATTTAAGATCCCAGGATACTCTGAGAGGTGTCAGTGTTCATCAAGTCAATCGTCAAGTACTGAATCAAAATAAATCGATTCTGGACTTTGTGAATTGAAATCAAATCAAACTGGGAGGTCAGTGCCAATATCCAATTCACATCACCACAGGCTTGTGTACTCTTGGTGGATGTTGAATGAAAAGCTAACTATGCTGTCTTCCAGGAGGATTTGGGGATGATTTAAGTGTGGCCTGAATGTATTATTTAGGCCACACTTTGGCAGTGGCTGGGACAGTTATTAATGATTATAACTCCAGGCAGTTTCAATAAATAACACTTTTATCAGATCAGTTTAATTCTCAACCTCACAGGTTTACTTTTTTCTTTTCTTTTCTTTTCTTTTCTTTTTCTTTCTTTTCTTCTCTCTTCTCTGCCTGTTTTTAGGCCCTCACTCCCTCGGCTTTGACCTTTTCCACGTCCAATGCAATATTTTCTGGAGCTGAATGTCAGCAACCATCAAAAATGACTCAAAACGCATCAATTTCAGCCTTGTTAGGCCTCCACGCTTTTTAATAACCTGCACCCATCACCCACCACCCACACACACACACACACACTCAACACACTGGTCGTGGCAACGGAACATTATAAACCAATCCTCTATTGCTGTCAGCGAACAAGTGGCTACCCGCTGGCTGAAAAAAGGGCGCAGTGAGAAATGCTCTCAATCACTGAAATTAATCCCCCCCCTCCCTGTTTGCTTGAAGGACTGGGGTTTTCCATACAGGGTGTGTGTGAAGGGGGCACTTAGGCCGCCTCCTGGTTGTGATGGCACACAGATATTGATTTATTATCCTCTTCAAAAATATTTATGGCTGGCAGACCTCACGCCAGACCTGTTGGCATCAGGGAATCATTAGTGGAAGACAGGAGTCGACTCTTAAAGCAGCGAGTGATGAATGTATTTAGAACGTGTAGAAATATTAAAAACATTTTCAGCCACAGTTTCCTCAATAATCTCTCTCCTACATGAAATTCCCCCTGTTGTGATTTCCACACAGTTCTTATCTCATGCTAATAGTGTGGATAATGATAATAAAAGGGAGTGGATGTGTGTGTGTGTGTTTGTGTGGTGGTGTGCGAGATCAGGAGCGTCCCTGCTTGAAATGATTAGAAGGATTGGGCCATTATGAGCTGCTCTCTGCCTTTTGTATCTGCTGTAATGAATATTGAGGGGGGCATTTGGAGTACTTTGAGGAACTAACAGCCTTTTTAATCCTTTAATCCTGAGGAAAACCAATTTCACCCCTATCCACACACACATGCACACACATCATTTGGAAAGGGGTTTTAGCTGAACATACTGTGTGTGTGTTTAACCTGCTCTCGTTAATTTCCCGGCTCAGAGACCTGGTGATCCTGGAGATTAGGTTCATTAAAATCACATATTGTGCGCACAGTGTGTTTGTGTGTGTGTGTGTGTTTGTGTGTGTTAGGATCAAGCGAGCAGATAGGGAAGGGCCACCAGTGTCGGGGTTATCGCCCTTGTAGGTCCTCCACACACACACACACACACACACACACACACACACACAGACTTCCAGATGATTCCCCCCTGTGGCTACAGTCAGCAGTGTTTGCTGCAGTTTGACCCTGACAGGCTTGACTCCTGCCTGTCTGTGAAACGTCCCGCTGTGACGACTGCAACAGAAACCTTTGAGAGCTTTGTCATTGCCTTTGCTTAGCGGAGGCCTAATCCTCGGCTGTTTTAAAGTACATAAAAGCATGCCCCTATTTTAAACTTTGATCCTATAGACACACATGCAGTTCACCTTTTATGTGTTGTGAACCAACCGCCAGAAACAAGACTAAAGCCAATTTTCTAAATGTAATGTGGATCATCACTCTCTCCAGCAACAGTTCTCATTCCTGTGGTGTCAGTTTTGAGCTGAAATGACTGGTGGACTGACAAATCGGTCAGCAACAGGTCTGATAGTATTATTAATTGTAAGGTAATTTTTTTAAGCACAGCTGCCCAAGGTTTGATAATTCCATACTTAAATGTGAGACGGTACGGCTTTTCCTCAAATCTTGCCTTATAGATATTTTGAATTGAACATCTAAGCTTTTGATACAGTTTATTTAAGCTTTTATATGTATACTGTACTATATCGAGTAATTGGTAGAATACAAGTATGTAAAAGTACCAATGATGTAAATATGCTCCATTTACAAAATGTCACTGAAGTAGTAGAAGTCTATGGGTTGAGCTCATGATGCAATTATTGGGTTATTGTACTGATGCATTATCATGTAAGCGGTGTTTTAATGCTATAGCTGATGGAGATGAACTAATTTTTGTTGATTTCATATTAGGGCTGCAACTACTTGATTATGCAGTTCATCTAGTAATTTTTGGCCCAAGGTGACATCTTGGATATCTTTATCTGAGATATTTGGCTTACCATTCTTCCAGACAAGATAGAAAAACGAACTCTGAACCAGCAATGTTTTGTGTGTGAATTTAATCTGTAAAGTTACTACTAACTAAAGTGCTCCGTAATTAATGATGGATGACACAATGTTCCAGATTATTTACATGGTTTGTAATAGCTTTAATGTATGGTCTAGTTATTTGACTTTGTTTAGGACAGGTTTAGTTTGTAAGTTTCTGAATTGACACTACACATGAGTACATAAAAGACAGGGTGAAAACATGAAAAATATAACCAGCACACTTGCTGCCAAATCCCATTTTCTGATACATCCTGGCTGGTGTAATAAATATTCTATCAGTGACAGCTGGATTCTTTTAAGTTATGTTTAAGAAGGCATGCTCATGGTTCAAAACGGAGAAGTAAGGAAGCAGGAGGGTGTGTAAGTTCATTTATGTGCATTCCTTTTGTAATTAACCATATGTGGTATTGTATTATGCGTGCTGGTGCCACCGTAGCGGTGGTGATATGTGCCTTACTCCGGGCAGTGCCTCTATCGACACTCATATTGGAGGCGTCTGGGGAGTTTATCACTGAGCAGCTGCCGGGGGACTTAGGGGCAGAGGCACCAGCAAGGCCCAATGATGCTGAGTGACTGAATTGAAAAGAGGGAAGAGGCTCTGCTTGTCTTTGTGTATGTGGGGGTGAGAAAATTAGAGTGGGCAGAATAAGAGAGCGTGAAGAATTGTCTTCCATGCAGGCCTTACTCCTCCATGGGTGAGTAGCAACCTCTGATGGTGGATAAAAACCAAAGCTGAATGTGGGGCTCAGTTAAGGTGTAAGGAGGAGATGGGACCAAGAGAGGATCAAGAGGAGAGGATGGAAGGAAGAGGGGAGAGGTAGGAGGTGGTGGTGAAGCTGAGAAGGGAGAGAAGGACAAAACAGGAGAGTTGAGTCAGATGAGGGTTATTAGTAGCGAGATGACACCTCCGAGGAGTCGGACAGATCACAGATGCCGCTTCTCTACTGCTGTGCTCTGTCTCCTCTTAACTTGCTTGGCTGCTCACTGCGAGTACTCAGGATTCTACATCACGTGCCAGCAGGGTTTTCAACTACTGGCTAAAACACAGGAGAAAGGTGCTGTTCTTCAAGAGTTAATGAAGCTTTTAGTGTTTCTGGAACAAACTAACTTTCAACATTTGCTTCAATTAATCCACAAAACAAGGGTTTCTGGGAAATAGTCTTAACTTTGAGGAATATTAGTTCTAGCAACATGATTGCTAATAGATAGAGGTTCACATTTCCTTTATATCTACATATCTCCACCTCAAAACTACCCCCAAAAAAAAGGCATTATATTGGAAACCTGATATCTTAAATTAAAAATAAGCTCATGAGATATTTTTTGCAGTGTTCCCTCTCCTTCTCTCTATCTCTCTCTCCTGCTGCCGCCAACTGCTCCATGTCCATCTGGGTACAGCATCCGCTCTCTGGGAGGCATCACTGTTTATCTATATCATCCTGCAGCAGATTAGCTGACACCTCTCACCCCTCCTGCTATGACCTGCCCTGCTGTCTAACCCGGTACATTCTTCTACATTTCAATAACTCCATTCCTCACTCTGTAGTTCCCTGTTTGGTTTGTATTGATTGTCTTCTAGCTCTTTTCCAAAAAGCACTCACTGTAGATCATTCTTATTCACACAATTGTGTGATGTAATGATTTGTAACAGCTTCTCCTTCCATCATTTATTACAGAATCATTGACACATGACTAAGTTGGCGATGGAGACACAAACGGGAAGTGGGCCATATCTTCACAATGCACTCTCCAGTCAGGATCAAAATTGCTCAGCTGCAGTTTAATCAACCGTGCATGTTGTGGTTTCTTGAATTGTTGAATACAGTTATTTATATTAGATATATAGGAAAGTACTATCAACCTGCATTGTGTTTAAGCACAGCATAAATGTGACATATATGAATATATATATATAAAAACTTAAATTACTGAGGGGCATGTGCAGTGAAATGTAACTGGGTCACTTCAGTTTGGTTGCGACCTGTTACACTCTCTCAGAACTCACAAATGGATCCTGATCCTGGCTTTAACTTCATATTATGTTAATCACCCACAGTTCCTCCAGTAAGAACCAGACATACTAAGCTCAGGGTCAGACAGCGGTTTTATGTACTGTAAGTGTCAATCTCAATATGATCTACTCTAAAGTTGTCATAACTGAAAATGTTGAAGATGATGATTTATTAAAATGACATTGTAGACAGTTGATTGAAAATGTTGAAGCAGTCCGTTCAGTTTCTGTTACATCAGTGGTATGATATGGAAATGACACATTTATAGTCACTGAGGGTTTCTGGAAACTACGCCATTTAAATTAAAAAATTCAACAGCAGAAGATGAGCAGTTTTGTACTTCTATGTGTCTTCTGTGTTAATCATAGCTACAGCTGTACCAATATGGATTTGTTTCCCCTTCAGAATACTTGGCTAACAATTGATATCTTCAAGTTACATGATTACATGACATGAATTTCCTCAGTGTGTAGGAGACTAACAACCCTTTGTGCATATGTCATTTTGGATGAAATTTTACGGAATGGTGTATTCTGCCACTGACAATACCAGACTAATACACAGAAAGGTGATGATGACTGAAACTACGTTTAATGGCTGCAGCAGAATGAAATGCCAGCTGTAAACTGTATACAAAAACTCAGGGTTGATATGATGAAAATCTGGTCTAACCAAGTTAGATGTTTAACTCAGTGTGTGTGTTTGTGTGTTGGATTGTTGAGATGAACCTTGTAAAATTGCCTCATTATTAAACACACTTATCCATTACATTCCATCATGAGACATCACTCAGCAAAAGTCCAGTGTTGTCTGTTGTAAGTGTATCTTAATCGTAAGTGATGTGGCTATTTGGGGAACTGTTTATTAGCAGTTTAAGTATCTAGTGGTTTAAATGAAGTGTATGTTAAGTAGTTAATTTATCTGAAGCCCTTCTCACATCTATTTTTCGTTTGGTTTAGGTTCGTTAACAGACTGCTGTTTAAACCAGAGAGGTAATATAAATTATACAACAAACCGATTTGAATACCCAGCAATAAGATGATCAATCATGTCTTTAGGAGTCCCGGGCCACATGTTTTAGCCCCGCGTTAATTCAATCCCATTATCCGGGCCGGAGGCCGTAATGGTTGTACTCTAACGAAAATGGCTTTTTGAACCAACACACAGTGCTTTAAAGAGTTTTTGTGTATACCATATTATCAACATAATGAAATAAACCTGCAGCTTTTTTAAATGAGTTAGAAAATGGGGGTTAATAGTAATGTGCAAAGAAAGTTTTTCCAGCTTTAATTTATCGTGCTGGAGAGCCATTAATCAAAGCAACTGATGATGTTTTCTATTGATTTTAATCTATTATTTAATCCCTTTAGTTAATTTCCCCTAAACTACTTTTGTGTTTTTAGTTGTACTGTTAGAATTCATGTATGTTCTTCCCTACAGAATTATGAATGTGAATAACCAAATGCAATCAGTTAAATATAAAGGCAGTTGACAAAATTTGCAAACTTTTCAAACAGCATGTTGCTGTTACAGGAGTGAATAGACAACAAACACAACTTTCATATAACGAAATGTCAAAACACACACAGTTGACTTGATATACCTGCATTTATCCTTCATAACAAGCCAAAATACTAAGCAGGCAAAGATATTTTTCACAAAAAATGATCTTGACTGTCTCACGTAACAACTGAGCAAACTCTCTGCTGAGGAGGAACACGGCGCGGATAAACTCCAGAAAAAGCCAATAAGTGCTTAGTTTAAGTCTCAAAGCCCTGAAAGCAGCTGCTGAGTATTCATAGTAAGTATTCTCTAATAGATTCAGTAAATTCAGTACTAATTTGTAGTTGGTTTGCAGAAGTATGTGTATGTATGTATAACATTTTACCAACTTAGCCCCAACCACTTCAAACCAGTAAAGGCGAGCACAGAAAACAAAATAGAATATTCCAAACTTGACAGATACCATCCTTTATTAAGAAACTTCAATGCTATTAGGGCCTTTAAGTTGATAGAAAACAGTCAATTGAACATTTAGTCTTGTTCTCACTTCTATCACTCTGTTTATATTGGTATCAAAAGCGTTCCCCATAACCAAAATATCAGTGTATTTCATTTCCATACCGTATTGCCCATAAATGTAATGATGCAAGATTTGGACATAACTGGATATTAAAATAAGATTCCTCATATAAGCAAGGGTTTAGCTGAGTGTTATTTTTATATTTATCCTTTATGTTTGTCTTAATACTGCATTACATCTCTTTTTGAGATGATTTAGCAACATGGATAAATGAGGGTTCAGTGTCACTGACAGAAACCAAAGTGAAAGAATAATTCTGATCCAGGCGGTGTAGGAAAAAGGAAAGGAAAATACCTGGAAGCTAGTAAGGGATTTTTATTAAACATGATGACTTGTCTGTCGGGTAAACAAAGCTTCCTAGCCTGGTGGCCTAATACTCTGAAAAAGAAATAAATCAGCCGGTGAGGATTCAGTGTGTGTGTGAGAGAGTTAAAGCTAAAACCAGCGAGCCGTACAGCACCCTGGCAATGCAAACACAGTCCATCACGATTAGCAGTTTGATATCACAATGCATAATCTCCTTTTAAAAACACACACAGACACACACAAGGAATAATCTCTTCTTCCCGCAACTGCGGGTTGTAGCAGCGTCCACACCCTGATGATGCTGAGTGTGGGCGGCTGTCTCTACTGTGCGCTGTATGTTAAGCTCATGAACAGTACATACACACACACTTTTGTATATTCACAAATGACTGCTTGTTATCCACTGTGCTGGTGTGTTTTTCAATCTATAACAATAAATTTAACAATTTATTTTAGTGGTAAAACACAACCTTATTTTTTAGTTGACATCCCATTTGATGTTTTAGTCACATGTTTTACAAGGAATGACCTAAATTCGACCCACCCTCGCATATGAAACTAAAAGCTCTGCTTATTTTCTCCAACTTCTAGACATTATATTTTCTCACATAGTTAATAAAGAGATTTTTCCGTCCTTTCTAAGATAAATTTGGACATCTGCTACAGTATTTGCTGTTTCATGCTTTAATGATGATCTAATATCCTTTGGTCAACAAGTCATGGGACCAAGATCTTCTTCTTAAAATTTACTGATGGCTTGGCGTATTAAATCAGTCAAATCAAATCAAATCATTTTTTGTTGTTCACCCTATTAATTTAATCGCTTTATAGTATAATTGCATTACTTGAAATTTCTGCTGCCACAACACATCCTCATTTGTTTTATTATCTAGCTTCAAGGTGCTATATGTATGTTTTTGTGATTGCTACACCAACTAACGATAGCATTAACAGCTTTGATTACCAATATTTGCGAATTCAACATCAAACTTCATTCCTTCTGGCTGCAAGAGCTGTCTCCAGCCGTGGAAAACACAGCAATCTTAACTCTGATTTTGCTTCTATTGATATCACTTCTTTCTCAATGAGTACCATGCTAACCAGCCCTGGCCCGTCCCGTCTTGTAATAATCCTTGCAGTAGTAGTCAGTCCAACATGAGAGGTGAAGAGGTGAAACTGTCCAACAATGGCACAAGGAAGCTACTGGATTTAGTAAATGGTTTTAGTGCTAACATTACCTATGTAGCAATATCAAAACCTTACATATACTTTTCCTTAAGTAGCCTTGCCTGTTTGGGACATCATAGAGTTTAACTAACAAAAGTCTCCATCCCCAATGTCTAGTCGTCCCAGCTCTTTATATTTGTATGTTTTGTGATTGCTGTAGGTTGCAAATTTAAAAAAAAAATCTGGAACACTTGTCTCCCATCTAAGTATGTGACTCTTGACACCAAAGCGATAGCATGTGGTGTGTTTAGCTAAACTGAACCACCCACCGAAACTTCACTGTGCTGAAATAGGTTATTATTTGTCAAGTAATGTAACATTCTATGGCAGTTAGAGTTTATATTGTTTGTAAATCACATCTCAACCTTTGAGCCTTTAATCCTGAAGCATTCCGAAATGCATCTTTAAAGCAATGACTAATGAAACAAATCCTCTTACTCCACTTGCTGAATTTCTCACTGTCTTTTTGCAGCTGCTGTTATTCTGTGTGTGGTTTCTTAGATTATGGCTACCTCTTTAGTCTCCACAGTGTTTAGGTGTTTAAATAACAATGCAAGGTGACACTGAGGAGACGTAAACTTGGATCCCTCAGCTACTTTCTATTCCCAGCAGTTCACCGTCAGTCTAACCTGCCACCTTGACGTTCACTGGACTTTCAAACGGTTAGCCAACTTCCCCTTCATATCTGCACCTGGCACATATTGGACGTGTGGACTGACGGCAAATATCCATTAGTTAATATTTACACAGCATTTACAAAGCCACTTTTCCATCAGTTATAGGTGCTCTGCAGATGTTTATCATTGTGGGCATTGATCCATGTCTTTCCATGCAAAGGTTGGACCCTGGAAAGGTTAATTGGAAAACAAGACAGCAGAACATTTTAGAGACTTTCCGTCATGCTAAACTAAAAGTTTGTAGATTTACTGTGTTTTCTGTGGGCGCTCTAATGGACAGTGAAAGTGAATGAGAATGAAAGATTTCACATGAATTTTTGACTACACACCCAGGATGCAAGCTATGAATTCCAGGTGAATGGAAGTGCTACCAGAACAGGAAAATGTTGTGTAGGCCAGTGCTTGGTTAGAGCCAGAGTACGCCATTGCTACTATAAAATAAAAAAGTGCCCTGTCCCTGTAACCTTTGCAACGGGCTGCCCCCATCAGATCCATGGCAGGATCCATGCTGTTATCAGGCTTTTTATTTTTAGCTGTTTTAACCTTTATTTTGTGAATTAGCCAAACTACAAAAATTGTGCTGTTAGCTTTTAGCTTGTAAACATACTTCAAAAATAGGTTTCTAAACTCTGCCAAAGATTACATTTTTGTAACCCCACCTTGTACTGTTTCGATATGTAAAACATCAGCATGTTTTTGCTTTTCAAATAACCCAACAGATTGAGTAGTCTGTCAGTCATTGCATAGTCTAGTATTGGCTGACCATATTTTCCAGCCCTGTACATTGTAGTTAGATTGCATTTAAGCACTGATTAAGAACTAATGCTAGCACTTAGTTAGAATCCCTCATTTGCAGGTTTGATCACATCAGTATCTTAATCACCTCAGTTGTTTGTAACAGTAGTCACAGTGTGATGTGTCTTGGTATAATGACGTAGGCTGTCTGTGGTTGCTAGAGCTTTGGTGGATGTGTCTAGAGCCGCCATTTTGGAATGTTTCACTAGGTTTCCTTCACAGTTGTCGACTTTTGTCTGGGTCAATCCAAAAACGTACCATGAATAGGGCTCTCCATATCGTTACTTTAGGCTCATTAAGTTCTAGATAGCAGCATAAAGCTATAAAATTACCAAAATGCAAAGGGGTAGTGAAACTTTTCTGTGACTGACAGTTTACCTGACACTGAGTGAATGGTCCTATCGCCCCTCTGCGGGTCCAGAATTGTTTGCAAACACTGTTCCAGGTTTGTGCTTTATATCACATTGTGGGAAACTGGAACTGGAGCCAAAACAGGGAGCTGAGAGGCCCTCGAGCTTAAGAGGAACCACTTTACAAGCAATTCATCACCTTGCTGCGGCCTGTCTCTCCTCTTTCCCTTTATGTCTCTCTCTCTCTCCCTCTCTTTCCACTACTCTCCCCTTTTTTTATCTCCTTCACTCTCTAGTTGTTCTCCTCTCTTCCTCTCTGTCCCTACAAAAACCTCCTCCCCTCTTCCCTCCAAGCCCCCTCAACTCTCTCCCCCCTCCTCTGCCGTCATCTCTCGGTCTCTGTCTAATCCTGGAGGAGAAAGCTTTGGTTGTGTTATGGCGTATGGGTATCTGACCTCAGCATCGTCTCTAATCCGGCTTAGTTCACTTAATGATGCCACTTGTGGTGCCACAAACGCCACAGAGAAGTCTATAAAGGCCTTCCATTAAAATGCAAATCCGACCTGGCGGAGAGAAGCTAAGCGACACAAAAGTGGGAGAATTTGACCGCAGACCCCTTCTTTTTCGTCTCTCAGCTATGCAGCCCATGCAGCAAACGCTCCCCTCCAATAATAACTGATTCTGTGATTAGGACCATTGCTGCATGTTGGCGATGAAATAGACTCCCGTCCTCCGCAGAACAAAACGAGAAAGAGAGGGAAAACTCAACTGATTCCATTTCAGAGGAGACTCATGCATTTTTTTCCCTCTTGTTGTCAGGAAATGAACAAATGGTTATCAATGTTCGGAGGGGAAATCTCCCATCTCTCGGCCAGGTTTTCCCAGCTGATACTATTTTCTCCGTACAAGGCAGGAAATGAAATTTCTCTGTGCGCCGTATCACCTCTCGTCCACTGCCCCCCCTCCCCATCTGCTCTACCTTTTTATCAGGGTATCCTTTACTGAGAGAGAGAGGAAGGAGCCTCCTCTCCATCTCCGAACAGAGAAGTTGTGTGGAGCAATAACATGCCATACACATCAAGGCTGATACACACTGCAATAGAGTAGTTTCAATTTACAGAATTATTTGGTGGGCGACGGATTTCTGACCATTTTTTTTTCTAAGGAGGGATTATATCATATCATGTCCTTCACACTACAATGTGAGTGTGTTATAGTGTATTATTAAAACCATATTAGTCCGCTTTCAAACTGGTGTCTAATGAAACTATAAATGTACTAGATTAAAATGGAAAAGGGTGGAACATTTTTTTCCGTTTCAAACTTGTGATTGTTTATGTGGAAGTGCATAGAAAAATCTAAGGTGGTGTACTTTCAGTCCAGTTTAAGCTTTGACTTTAAGAAAAAAAAAACAGGGCTTTTCTTAGTGGTTTTGTGAAACTTTATGGGTACAGCAACACCACAGAAAAAAAAAATCTCATATCACTTGTTTTGGCCAAACCCCAAAGAAAGTCATTTTACTATAATAGAAATAATAGAAAATAACTAGAAAATGTGCTTTTCTTGCCTTTCTTTTAAAGAAAAAAAAAAACCCAGAATGTTCTGGTTGCAGCTTCTCCAGTGTGAAGTTTTGTTGTTGTTCTCTGTTTATGCCACTGTAACTCGAGTATCTTTGTTGTTTGGACTGTTGGTCAGATAAAGCAAGACATTTGAGGATGTCACTGTAGACTCTGGGAAACTGGAAGGAACAGTTTTCACGATTTTCTTAATCAGGAAAATAATCAACACATTAATCTATGATGAAAATAACAGTAAGACAATGACAGCATGCAGCAGCTACGTATCATATTGATATATACACAGTATAACATTACATACATTACAGACTACTCAATTAACAAGTGTTTACTTCAAAAGATAAATAAAATGTATGATTCAGAATATTATTTGAACATTTCTCCTGTCATTAAGCTCATATTGTCATATAGTATGTTGCAGTAATGGTGGATCACTGGTTTTATTTCTGCTCTGTTTCAGTTCTGTGCTGTTTAGAATTAGATAAAAATCAGTGCCACTCTTTTGTTCATTTATTTTTCATCACAGTACTTAAGAAGAAAAACAGAGAAAAGTCAAGGTGAAATGCAGCCTGAGAGATTAAACTAGTGGAAAATTTACTGTTGCAGAAGTTCAACTTAAATGTTATGCCTCTGGTTCAAGAATAATGAGTAATTTAAGTCCTTTGTTGCCACGTTGTTATCAGCTCAGGTAGAGCGCCTCGTTCCAAATCAGCGTCTTGGAATGAAAATCTTCACACAACACACAAACATTGTTTTTGGCAGAGTAGGCTTACGAGGCGACGTTGTTGGCTCTGCAAGTGAAAACAAGCCTATTGAGAGCGAGGAGAGTGAATTTTGGGTCGCTTCACTGCTTCATCGCTTGCCAGTGATTGGCCTGATTCCTGCTTTCAGGAATGGTCAACACACACAAACACAATGAATAGAACTTCCTTATGAGGAAACTACTATTGACATAATATTTACAGAATATGTTATGTGGTCAATACTGAAGAATTACATATTGAGTATAACATGAAGCAGTTATTTTTATATTTCCTTTAAAAAGCAGATTTAAAAACTAGACTTATTTCATGACACTTTGTTGTCATACATGGGCGATATCTCCACTAAATAAACGCCAAATTTACAGTACAAAGCTCAGATATTTCCAGATATTGCCTCAAACTATTCCTCCTTCAGTTAACAGCACGGAAATGGTAAATACCATTAAACTAAAGCTGACATAACTATTTACCATGCAAATTCTTATTGTGCATTATAGTAGGCAATATGTTCCACCAAAAGAGGTCACTTAATTTATTAATGGAAATTATTAAATTATTATATAAATTATTATAGAAATTATTAAATTATTAATAGATTATTGTTAATGTCAGGTTAAAACCATTTTTGTTAAATTCTATATCAAACCAAACAGTTTGAGAATTTCTTTAGCTCATGAAAGAGTGTTTAAATATTTACTCTGCATTAGGGCAGTCATATTTTCAAATCTTCTTTGACAATGACCAATAAGGTTAGCTCTTAGTTAAACTTTTTAAAGTGGGCCACACAGGCTGATTTGATATGAAAGCCAGAGGTTTTTCAAAGAAAATAATTAGTTACACTATATGAAAAATAATAAGGTTGATCAGCTGTTCCAAATATCTGGATGGTGTTAGTGCTGTTACACAGAAAGAAGCTGTTACAACGACTGAACATGAACAGGAAGTTTTTTGTTCATTTTCTATGGTGTCGACAAAATTTTACATTACTGACGTGTAAAAAGTCGCAGATGTGTTTTCCTAGATGTGTTTTTGAGGACTTTTTGTTGGTGATGTTCTGAGATGAGACTAAGTGTGGTATGTAGAGTGTGAAACAATAATTTTGAATCCAAATCAGTCAAATGAAGTGTTCCAAAGGAGTGAAAATGTCCCATCTGTGCTCATTTGGCCTTCAAGTGCCCAGAGGGAATTAGGAGAAATTAACAAATGGCATTTAGTCAAAATGGCTCAGTAACAAAAACTTAAACTCTTTGTGACAAACAACAGAAGACAAACACAATCAAACTTTTAAAAGGGTTGAAATATGAAGGAGAAAAATGTAAAAGTATGTTCATCTGTGTGCTACACTATATTGTCAATTCAATAGTGAAAACATAGGAACTTTTACCTCACAAGTCTTGAATTTAAGTCCACTTCAAATTGTTCGAAAAACCTACAAAAAGTCCACCCAAAACAATGTAAATGTAGCATGTGCCTCGTTGGAACACCAGTGTTAAGTTAGTTGTGGGAAATGGAGGGTGTAAAGTGGGAAGGGCACGATGAGAGAGAGAGATGTGGGGAGCATCTGCCTGTGGTCATGGTTCATTCACTTTCGCTATGGCCTCTCAGCTCTTTGAAAATGCAAGATGGTGAAAGAAAGAGAAGAAGAAGGGGGCGGGGGGGGGGGGTAGTAGAGAGAACTCATGGCACAAAATTTCCGTTCATTTTCGTCTGCTACATTCATCATATCCCTGAATCCATCGCTCCTTCCCCTTTTTAACCGACCTCGTGGCCACAACCTAAGGTCTCAGAGGAAGTAAATAAAAGACGGGAGCTACACCAAAGTCAGGAATGATGAGCGCTTGATCTCACAGCCTGTACAACCCAGGGGAGTGGTGCTCTCTTTGCTCTCTTTTTGACTTGACATAGCTTGTTTCCCTGGAGTTCATATGGTATAAAAAGAGGTGAAATGGTCAGAGCTTTTTCTCAGGATTAAATGTGGGATCCTTTTTGTGGTTGAGATAGAAAAGAATAAGAAAATTCTAAAGCACACACTGTCTTTAAATCAAAGTTTATTGCTGTAAACATGTGCAGTCATATATCTGCAAACATCCCAAACCCCCTTCTATTTGTTTTTCTAAAAGCTTTTATCTTTAAAAAGGTTCCTTTTTAACCACACTATTTGGAAAGACGTTTTCCAAGATTCCCTCTAGGAGCCAGACCTGGCCAAGAGAGAAAAACAGAAGCTTGAGGACCAGTGCTACAAAATTCAGTTGCAATCAAAAGAGGCTCCATCATGAGTTGTCTGAGGCTCCCCTCTGCTTCTTGGATAGGCCCAGGGTTTTGGGTGCTAAAGGGGGCGGTGAATTGATTTGTGTGTATGGCCTGACAAAGGCAGCGTGTTTGCATGTTAAAGAAGACTTTTTGGGGCGAGAGAAAGATGCGAGGTCACGGTCTCACTGTTTTCCGAGGCCTTTGGTGCGACGCTGATAAGGCAGCGTAAGTCAGCACGTTCGACAGAGGAAGATGTATCTGCTTGTGGTATCGCGTCGCACCCAGGTCTGCCCCGCCCCCTGCCCCGCCCTTACCCACTCTTGCCCACCCCCCACGACCCCAAATCTATAGCGCCAGGAAGCAAACTGTCACTCGTCCAACTCCTTACCAACTGCGTTGACCCCAGGGGCGTCAACGTTTATAACTGCTACAAGTCGAAATCACAATGCGAGCGACATGTTCGACAACACAAGGCCAAAAAAGTAAGCTCGACTTCGATACTAGTTGTCTTTATATTCCAAATTGCTAATTTCCTTTCAGTCAACAACTCCTCAATGTTCTGCTAATACAATGGACATTCAACTTGTCTTCCTTTCATACCTCTTAAGAAAGCCTTACACATTCGAACATGAAGTCTTTGTCGACATTTGTCGTTTGTTGTTGCTTGTAATAGCAACAGCTGGGAATACAATGAAAGATAACTGAATAGGTTTAAGTTGAAGGTGCAAGGTGCTGAATACACAAAGAAACAAGAGAAAGAGCAGATAGAAATCCATCACTTATTGAAGTAAATAACTCCAAACTACTTCTGTTGTGTTGTCAAAGATTTGGTTCAGTTTTTCTTGTTCAGTGTCCAACATCGGCCATTTTAACACATTTATTCAGCACGAGTGTGCAGTCTGACAGTGATAAAGGTCAAAATATGTATCATTTCATGTATCTACTTGATTAATGTACATTGTAATCCTTGGGTATTTGGTATCATGCCATTTTATTTTAAGCACAAATCTTCCTTTCCAGACAACCGTGGATCTTAAGACTGTAATAGGAACATATAAATCTACTGATGTATTCTGTATAAACTGATATCATCCAGGATTACATTTTAGGACTTTATGTTTTAAAAGAACAAAGGCTGAAATAACATTGCTCTTACTTTGGACTTTTGAGCCAAAATCTCTTGAAACCCATCTTTCTCTCTCTGCTGCACCCCTCTGTTGGCTACACTCTTTCATTTGTGACTCCTTTGTCCTCTTTGCGCGCCTCCGTTTTGTCCCATTAACTCAGACGTGTCAAGGCATGCCCATTGCTAGCTGTGCCCAAGCCCGAGCATGGCAAAGCAGGACAGATGGTTGCTAGGGAGGTTGCCAGGGCGGATCAGTGGGCCTGTGTGTGCGCCTGTGAGTGTGTGTGTGTTCAGTATCTCAAAGCCACGCTTCACTGTCGGACAATGGCATCGCCGGCCCACACCGGGGTTGGGTTGTGGCACCAAGCCGCGACCCAATAATGCCGGTGCCGCTGAGGGTTGCGACCTGGAAACGGGGGCCGACTGTGATAACAGCTTGGCCGAGCGGCGGGGAAGACACCTTGTCAGTGTCGCCATGTCGTAACGCGTGAATGTCACTGTCCTGCTTGCCCGCCTGCCCTCCGCCTCTCTTTTTTCTCTAATCAACCCCCCCCCCCCCCCCGCGAACCCTCCACCTCCTTCCAAACCCTACCACACGCACACCACCCTCTCTTCTTCCTCACAAGTCTGCGCCTCCATCTTGAGAAAAACAACATGCCCCAGTAAGATATGAAGACCAGAACCAGGAGGAAAATAAAAGGATTCCTGTTGATTTACTGTGCCCGTTCTATTCTCGGCTCGGTTTTGAATCCACGCCTTGGCAAAGGCCTCGATTCACTTTGATGACCCTTTCTGGAGACTGTAATCCTTGTCTCTTGGTTTATGGCACGTTGTCAGTTTCGCGTGTCTTCATCGAGAATGGTCTGTTTTGTGTGTAGCCATAATACAGACAACCAGCGAATTATAAGATTAGAGACCTGTGTTTAGGGGCCTGTGGTGTCTTTCCCATCTCTGAACTGATCCTGAATACCAACATTGACTCTTCTTACAAGAAAATGATCACTGTCTAACAAGTGAGGAGTGAACAGAAATACATTTTAGATAATGGGATATAATCCCTTTAAATTTGATGTGGAGTACTTGAACTTGTCATATGCTAAAATACACTATTAGATGTTGGAATATACATATGTACACTCCTGTTGTGCAGTTTTCAGAGTGTGAAATGGTCGCTGTGAAATGTGTTTCCAAACAACTTTCAGTGTGCAGAGTGTGCTGTTTGAGGAGGCGCAAAGACCTCAAAGTATGTGTAAATTTAAACTTGGCTTAATCTTAACAGGACAGATTATACTCAGCAGGTGAGTCTGTGGGTAACAGGGACAGGCTGCTAGCACTGGCATGCCGCCCCACCAGCAATAACTCTTAATGGGGCACTTTCAGAGCTCCTGGGAGGGGAAATCAAATGATGTCAACCATGTCATAATCCAGGACTGGCTCCGTGTAAGAAACGACAATTTTAAGAGAGAAATGTGGACTGGTGGGGAAGTCTGGGTGTAGAGCTCTTATCACGATCTCCATGATCTGACATTTATGACGTCTCATGTACATGACCGGAGAAACCAGTGTGGAATATATTTGACCATTAAAATTTCAGGGCTCAGTCATATCTTTTCTTTAAGAGTTTCATTTTGAGATAAAAGACCACATTTTAAAATTTTCTTGTGCCCTCACAAGCCAAATTACCGCTGACTTTTACACATAAAAACACATTTTTGAGTCTTAAAATGCAGGAATTCCATATGTTCAGCTTTAGCATACCGTCAGTCTTTGCTGCAAATGCCACAGAAATAAATTTCACACCGAAAAGATATCTCCAGTCAAATGAAACACTGTGTAAACAAAACCAGCAGCGGGTGACAGTGTTTCAACAAGAGGCTTCGTTCTTCAATTACAGACCTCCAGCCTTTAAAACAAAGATATTGTTATCGCTGTCTCTCCGTTACAACCCATGTCTGATGTCTTGCTCACACAAGCAGCTCCCTCAGGTTTTTCCTCTGATGGATAGTAAAGCCGCAATCTTGTATTTTTCAAGTTAGTACGCAATAACCACATCGTCATGCTCGCCTACGACACTAAATGGGATCAATTGCTTTGTGATTATGAGGTCTGGCTTGTTACAAGTGTTGGCTCGGGTCACGTTTTATTTTCTCTAAGAATTGGAAGATTAGACGAGTGTAGATTGTGGTGGTATTTTAAAGAGACTGTGTGACTTTAAGTTAAAAAAAAAGCATCATCCAAGACCCAATACTTGTAGTTTTAAGGAAAAAAATCTGTTTTCAGTGGTGTAGTGTGCGCAGAAACCCAGACACACCAATAAAAATCACAAAAATGTTTCAACAAGCAAGTAATTTCAAGGATGAGGTCCTTGTTGAGATAAAGAGAGAGAATAAATTTCAACTGTCAGGTGCATAATTAGTTTATAAGTCCTGAGGTTTGAGTAGAACTCTGGCAAATTCTGGTTATGCTCGGCTAGAAAGTGACAGCCAAGGATCGATTGATATTAGCACCCTCTCATACTCAAGAGGAGCAGGGAGAGCTGCCTATTGAAGCACCACAGGGTGCCGTCAGATCCCTTGCTCTGATAGGGCCACAAACCTCCAACCTGTGTGTATGTGTGTGTGTGTGTGTGATCTCTCCTCTGACTTGGACCATTCAGCCAGTGACTGATGACGTTCCCCTCCAGCGCCAGGCGACATCACGGCACAAAGGGCCACTCCGGGTGAAACAAAGACCCTCTAATTGTGCCTTTGAGCAAGCCGCTTGGTCAGTCAGCTGGTGGCTGCCGGGTCCCTCGGGTCCAGCTGTCCTACAGATTGGCTGAGGCCTGGGCCGGTGCACTGGGATGAAATTAGGAAAGAAAAGGCTTTGTGTCTCCCGTTTCAGATTTTCAACTAAAATGATGATGGATTCTCTTCAGAAAATCCATGTTTTAAATCAAGAGGTTTCATATTCTTTAATAATACTTCAACAACACAATGATCATCATAAATAATGCACATTTTGACAGCTAGACCACTGCTTATGATGCATGCCGGGGATACACAGAGCAAAATTTAGTGGCAAAAATGTGAAAGGAAAGACAAAACAAGAGGCAATAGATTTACCCAAACTAAGGCAAAGACAGTGGAGTCACTGAGGCTGAACGGTCCTTAACTGGAGTATAAAATTTAACATATAGAGATGAGAAAAAGTGGCAGGAGGGAGAAAACTCAACTTTCAGTATTTAGTAGTTTCAATGAATTCCCTATGAGTAACATATCCACTTCCTCAACTGACGCACACTTAACATTGTAACTGCTCCACCAGTCAAATATGTACAAATAAAAGAGATGAACATTTTCTTGATGTTCTAATTGAATGCAGCAATTTGCAGCTACTGTTGCTTACTTATAGCTACTGTGACACCTTACCACTGCTGTCATATGGGCCAGAGAATGCCTTGTATGTATGAGACAGACCGAAATGAGGCATGTGGTGTTCACTATAATAATAAGTGAATCATTAACTGTGGCAAATGAAACTTGTTAGAAAAACTCACTGATGCCAAAAAAAACCACTATCGGTATTAGTAAAAAGCATAGTATTACAACCTTTATCCAAACCTTCACAGTGTTATGAATGAACATACTCTAACCATGTTCCCAGTGACTGAAGGGTGTGTCTGATTTTCTACTATTATTGTGTACTAACAAGTATTTTCTGTGGGTGCAAAGCCTGATATATCTTATTCCTCTGTGCCATATTAAAAACACATCATTACAATTAACATGACGTTATTTTCGGCCATCCAACATACACCATTCTGCCATAAATACCCAGTAAAACGCAAAATGCAGATTCATCCACAGCTGAAAATAATCCCTAACAAATGTAGAACTGTCTCTTGTCTTAGTGGCATTTGCTAAAGATTTAAAAGCTTTAGGATCTCCCTTTTTTAAACATTAAATAATATATCTGTGATCTGTCTTTAAAGGTTTACATCTTCAGGCGGAAGCAGTGAGCTTGGGGCTGAGTGCTACATTCTGGCTAGATGAACTGACACATTGTTCGTTTTGGTGTGTTCATGGGATTTGCCGACAGTAAGAATAATATTTACACCAGCTTTATCCTTTAACTTCTAAATGTCATAGGGATGCAGTGGATAGTGAATCCATCTAAACTCACTTTACAAACCTTTTAATTTGTGACAAAGATTTTACACACCAGAAATCAAAATCAAAATATTATTGTTTGCATCGTCAGCTAGATATAAGTTACACACAGCCAGGACCTTTAAAAGGAAAAAGGTTTCAAGTGAATGGTTTTCTCGTATTTTATATTACATTAGTGGGTGTTTAACACAATAATATATCAATATTTATTGACTTTTTATTCACCAGTGAACAAATAACCCTCATATTACAGTAATGTCAAGGTGAAAGTGTTTTAAAGTTGACTTTTATATATATAAAGTGACTAAAATAGCAATAGCTTCCAACAAAAAATACACAATACATAGCAAAACAAAGCAGTGCAGTGACAGCAGTACTATGCCATACACCATGATTGACTGCAAAGTATACAGTGGCTAAATGTGGAACTCAAAATAGTGAGTCATGTCGTCCAAATCGTCCGGGACACCGGGAGCGTCCTGACTGTGATGGATGGTGGATGCTGGTGGTCTGTTGTTGTGGATGCAAACAGCCCGGCCATTTGGTCCTATTGTTAGCCATTGTTAAGGAGGGCTATTGAAGCCTAACCCTGCCTCTGTGCCTGAGGTCAATGAGGTTTGATGACGTTGTAATGGCTACTAAATGACTCTTTAAAGAGGTGAAATGAGAGCAACCTGCAATGTTTTCACATCTAATAAACTCCATTTTTATGGAGAGCCTCTCTTACAAATTAAAGTAATAGAAACAATGAGAAAATGGATCGTTTGGATTTGTCACACTTGAATCTAAACAAAAGAAGGCAGTTTATAGCCCGAGTCGGCTTTGGTTATTCTTATAACAGAACCTCACAGAATCCACACCACTGCCGTGACAACTCCTCCACATCAAAACATGTTTTCTTCAAAACCAGGCGGCTATTTGTGGCGTCTCCCATGTAGCGGCATGTCGCAAGGAGAGTGTTTGTTGTTGCTGTGAAAAGACAGCCTGCTCTCAGAGACATATTTGTGCGTGTGCATGTGTGTGTTAGTGTGTGAGAAAGGGCTGGCTGCTAGGGTGAAGCAGCGACAGACAACAGACTGAGAGGCAGTCTGCTCCCGCTGAGCCTGCACTGCTGTGCTCTGAACACACCACTAGAACGTGCTCTTCTGCAGATTATACATTACTCATTCGCTCATAGTCACTTCTGTTTCGCACACACACATTCCCATGCCTCATAGAGTCTGCGTCTTCTCTTTCTCTTTCTTTTGAGCATTTATCTTGAGGCTCTGCCTGGAAAAAGGAATTCAATTCACAGCTAACACACCACACCTCTGTGGATGTAGAGGCCAAAACAAGCTTATAGATCACCTGCAAAGAGAAAAGTGTCCAAGAGAATTTTTTTTTCTCTGGGTAGTGACGCATTGCATTACAGACGCGTACAAGCCTCAGCACAGGAAATATACAAAATCAAAGCCAAACTCTATTTTAAAAAAACCATAAATAAATGTAAATTACTGTTTCCAGGCTGTGAAATGGCACATAAAACAGTTTTAAATTGTGCCAAACAGTATGGTTACACTAAATGCAAAACATCAGTGCAGGATCTGTCATTAGTGCATCAATTTCATCTGTCGGTGTCAGACAGATTTGTTTGACATGGGAGATAAGAGGTGGGGCTAAAGTCTGCAGCTGAAAGGCGAAAAGGGGACGAGTCGAGTGTCTGCAGAGCAAGATGGATGGAGAGAAGGCTTTTCTCGCTCCATTCACATAAAATCTATCTGTGTTTTGTTTGCAGTTCACCACTAACCTGACTAACGATCACTTAAGTATGAATTTTGTGCAAGTCTCTCCTATCTACCATAGGGTGTTTCTGGTATTACCTCTCCATACATTCACATGCTTTGGACCGTGGTTGCAGAACTGTATCCTTGTGCATGTTTTATGTGCTGTGCCTCCTTAGCAGGGTAATAAATGTAAATAACAGCCTGCAGAGAGATTGGGATTAGGGGTCTCCATGCTAGACTGCACTGCCAATTGAAATCTGCTGATGAGGACAGTGAGAGCACCAACTGTTCCTCAGACAGCACCACAGAGCCACCACTCGTACACACAACCCAGCCTGCTGAGGTTACAGTCCTGGTCCCCAAAGACTAAGCTTTGTCTGTGTTGGTCTGTTAAAATTAAAAGTTAAAGTTTGGATATTGCATGTAAAAGCAGGTCTGTGTATTTGCTGAGCTAAAAGTATGGTTAAAACCTGCACACGAACTAATAAATGTAGAGTAAATGTGTGTGAATGTGTGTCGATCCCATTGGGTGCTGACTGAAGGACAATAGACAAATTCCCAGTGGACCCATTGACTCCCACTGAGACTTCCCTTTCCCAGTGGAGTCCCCAGTGTCTCGTCCATCACTCTTAAGACAGTAATTATTTTTTCGTTTTCAATTAGCAGCCGTCACCCAGTGTGGACACAGAGTCCACAGAGGATAGGGCTATTTCTTGCAAGCTGCTGAGCCTAAATTCATCTAAATTTTTTACTTTGATACAGAAGCAAACCCAAGCAACTGTTTCTTCCTCTCTGTTGCTGATTCAGCTAAAGATAATCACAGTTGTATCTGTATGCAGTCCATGAAAGTTTAAAGGAGTATTTTATACTTTTTCTTTATTCGATTTTGCTGAGTTGAATAAAAAAAAAAAA
>BRZM01000071.1:1543055-1577418 GCA_033238685.1 Lates japonicus | reverse complement strand
GGTCAGGAAAACCGATATGAGATTTTGAGAAAGGATGGACACTGGATAAGAGAAAGAGGAGATTAGATGATGCTGTGAGGATGCAGGAGGTATGTGTGGCCTTAAGACTCAAACACAAACTAAAATAACCATGTTTTCTGAGGCTGAGACGTCATTGTGAATGTGTAAAAAGCATCTCGTTAACATGAATAAATGAATTTACTGCAGTTGAAAGTTGAACCCATTCTATCAGAAAATAGAACAATGAATCAGCACTGTATATTTTCAAGAAGCAGATACACATATCCTCTCCTTCATACAAACTGCATAAAGCCTCGACTCAACTCTGATGAATCTCGACACAGACCATGAGGGAAGTTTTTGGCGTAATCAGCTTACGACTCATCAGCATGCTGCAGCCACCGCCACTATCTCTAACTATGGCAACAAACAGGCGGAGGTGGGGGGATCTATTGATGTATGCTCTTTCATGAGAACTTATCATTCAAGACTCACTTACGCCCAGAAAAGGTCAAATAAAATTCTCTCATATCAAATTGAGTTTTTCACTTGATTAATAAGCTTTCGTGGCAGACGCCGCGCCGACACATGCCGAATTTCAAAACAGTTTCAGGTTTTCATTTACCTTTAGGATGGCACAGAATTCAGATAATACAAGTCTAATTAAAATATCCCAAAATAAAATATTTCAATTACTGGACTTGGATGTTTCACTCTGTGTCTAAACTTTAAAAGCACTGGTAGGAGTAGTGAGCAGGATGTCTTCCAATGGTTGTAAAAACAGGACTAGGGCTAGGAGCTGGCGCATTGAAATAAACAGATGGTGGGGTTAATTCTCCAGTTGGCTGCCATTAAAGCATTGTAAAAGAAGAACTCACAACAAGATGATGTACTTAAGACTGTCAATCAAACCTCAAACAGTGGAAAATGTGATGCAAATATGTCATTGATGTCTGTTTCATGTATTAATTTGAGGGAGGTTATGGCCACCTCACAGATCTGGTGTTTTCATCTGCCAGTATTTTTATAGTCTCTTCAGTGGAACAGAGGCTTCAGTGGAAGTTTCAGACACATGCTGAAATCCTAGCATTTCCACATGCACAAATTGACAATGTGCAAAAAAGAAGGTGGGTGGAAAACATACTGTAAAGAAAGAAAACTATTAAATAACAAGATAAAAATTGAGGTACATTTAAAAAAAAATCTTTGGCAGTTATGGTGCAGTAAAGGTAATAACTGACCACAGTGGGGTGTCCAAATACAACAGTGAATCCATTTACACTTCCAGTTATGACATGAGAAATGAAATAAGTATTAGTAACATTTACTGAAATGCAAAGCGCTAAACACAAAGTACAATTAAAGCTGAAGGGAATGATATTATTTTGTGAAGTATTTGGTGATGATTATATGATGGAAAACTTGGACCAAAGGACTGTGCTAGATGGAAAGTTACGGAGTCACCACAGTTCACAAAGACCATGAATGTCTGTGCAAACTCCTGCACTAAACAAAATGGAGACCCATCCAATAATTAGGTCTGTAATGAACAATTATTTTCATTGTTGATTAATCTGATGATTATTTTCTTGATTAATCAGAAAATAGTGAAAAGGTCCCCTTTCCCAGAGCTCAAGCTGATATCCTCAGTTGTCTTGAACTGAAGATATTTACTGTGCAATGATATGAAATAGAGAACAGCTGCAAATCAGCACACTGGAAAAGCTGGAACCAGAGAGTGACACCAAAGATCAATAAATTGGCTGACTGTTGGAGCTCTAGAAGAGTTGTTGTGATACTTTGGTCTGGACCAAAGTGTTGAACAGACAGGCCGACATTAGCATTCCTAAAGGCACGCTGCTACTAAGCCTGAAAAGACAGGTAGGCAGAGAAAGGCAAATAAAAGTAAGACCATGATGGTGTGACAATCACACTGCCATCAAGGTTAAGAGAGAGAGAGAGGAAACACCACGTCAAAGTCAGGATGGAGCCCTGTCACCACTCCTGCTAACAGGCAGAGAACAGCGCGAGCTGGGTAATTGGGAAGAAGTTCCTGCCCTCGGACTTGAGTGGCATGTCTCGGCCGTGGCACGGAGTCAGTTACCTGATCGGGGCTGAGATACACAGAGCTGTCAGCTCAGCTCCGGAGTAATCACACACCCCCATTAACATTCCACTCATGCACCAAAATGGCTCTCGGAGAGGGAGAACGGTGGGCATACACAGACGACCAAACACAACCGAACACGCAAACACACATGTAGCAGCATACACACTTGTGAGCCCACACGCAGACGCTGTAAGGAGGCAGCTGATGAGCAATCACCTTGCAAACTGGCTTACTATACAGATGCAGAGAAATACTTATTAGTGCATTACAAACATACTCTGGTGGCCTTAGCACCATTCTGCCTTACTATAGAAGCTAATTCAGACATTTTTCTCATTCATTACCTCATTGTGGAAACATGCCTCTGTTGCCCATTAACATAATATTTCTGACGCTGGAAAAAACTGTGCCATTTGTAATGCATTACGCCCCCCCTGTCACTGTGCTAATCAGCATAATATGAATTATTGCTATCATTACAGTGGGTGGCCGAGAAATAACAATAGGTCTTAATTATTCAACAACGAGGAATAATGAAAGGGAAAGCAAATGCACCTTTAGTTTGTGCTGCCAACAATCATTAGAGTTTGTATCTCTCTCTCCTCGGGGAGCAGAACTAAGCTCTGTTTCTCTGTTGTAGAAATCATTTTTAAGGTCGTGATGAGTGATGAGCTTGTTATTCCCTCCGAATGTACTCCATGTGTTGTTGTCTGTGAGAGCTCAGTGTGGAAATTTCCACGAGAGCCCAATAAAAATGTGCTCTGCAAAGGCTGGAGTTATAATTTCTGGTGTGTAATTGTTATTGTTTGTGTGCCATTAAAGTGATTATTGGGAGGGTAATTCTGCTGGAGTTCCTTTTCAACTCATGTTTTGGTTCCAGTTTTGAAGTCAATTTAGGTTAGATCATTAAAACCTTTTTTATTTGGATAGTTTATCATAATAAAAATATCACTTGTTTGTAACACAGACTCCCAGGTTTGTGTATTGTACTGTGTATTGGTGATGTTCTTTGGAGTTTATCTACTGATGATGAAAAAAACAACAGGAATCATGCTCTGCATAAAGTGTCGTCCTGCTTATAATACATACTATATCATCCTCATTTCTCATTATGTACAGAAAACATCAACAGCTGACAAGAATAAGAATCCAGAGCCATGCTAGTGACCTGCTAGTGCTAATTTGACAATTTACCAATTAGCACTAACACAAAGTGCAGCTGAGGTTGATGGGAACATCATTAGTTTTACAGGTACTGATCATAAACCAAACAAGTCTTGAGATTCTAGATTAAAAGAGTTTAGTAGAAGGGTCCCCTACGTACACTGCTATAAAACCCAGTATACTAACAAGAGGAAAACAACTGAGGAACAATTAACAGCAAATGATGACATTTTTGGAGCTGATGGCACAACCACAAATATAATTACTCTAATTAAGCTACAAATTCAAAGACAGATAGTGAACTCTGATGAATCTTGTAAGCCTGTTTAGATTGGTCCCTCTATCTGTCGCTTCAAATGGATTGAAAAATATCCATCCATCCGTTAGCTATACCACTTATCCCTTGAGGGTTGTCGGGCGGCTGGAGCCCATCCCAGCTGAGCTAGTAGAAAGGCATTGTACACCTGGGGCCAGTCCCTCATGCTTACATTCACACCAACGGGCAATTTAGAGTCACCAATTCTAACTGAACCCACATGTCTTTGGACTGCAGGAGTACGGAGGAAACACCTCGCAGGCACAGGAAGAACACAGAAACTCCACATAGAAAAGCCCGGCTGAACCAAGGTTCGATCCCAGAACCTTCTTTCTGTAAAGCATGAACAGAATTTTTTTGTTAAACTTCAAACATGACTTACATCAGGGTATCATAATTATAGGTTGGTGAGGTCAAACTCATTATAGTAGAATTTCGTTGATAGATAAAGGGTTTAGCTGAATCCACAAATCCGCTACTACTGCAGGGTTCCTCTGACCTTTCAGAATGAGTTGCCAATCAAATTTCAGTCTTAATGGAGACATGGTGATTACAGCGGCCATGATCCGGAGCTATAAACTGCCGCCCTTCAAAAGAAAATGAAGTAAGAAAAAAAGAATGATTTTGACTTCTGTAATGATTTTCTTGGAGTTTTCATGGATCAGTTTCTCTCTACTAATGATCCAGTGGCCAATAGACATCTCTGTCACTGCTGGCGTTTGTCTGAACGTCCTATTGACACTCCAACAATCCTGATTACCTGATAACTGATCAGTGCTGCTGCCTGGAGGGGGGGGGTCGTCACAACCGAAAATATCTTTGTGTTGTCTGAAAGGTTGAAACAGATACCATCAGATCCTGAGATGAGAATGAGATAATTAACTTTCAGCTTGAAGGCGTACCAAAGACTTCCTGTCAGCTGCTGTTAGTGCTGTCTACAGTCTCAGACGACAGACAGCTGATATGGAAATGATGTTCCACTTTTTTTTTTTTTGGGGGGGGTTATTTCAAACATTTCGCAGGTGCGTCACGCTCTGTAGACACCCTGAGCTCGAGATCAACCCACACTGCTGTTCAGTGTATTCACTGGGCCATGGGATATGAAATTCAAGGTCACAGTTCACTCCCCTGCTCACTGGACTCAATTGAAATTCTACCACATATCCAAATCACATGGGTCTCTGTCAAACCACAGTTAGCACTCCATATAAAGGAATAGAGTATATCAGCTTTGCACAAACACCTGCTTTCTCCCTTTCAGGTACAAAGTCTCTGAAGGTTTTAAGGCCGAGAAGACTTTGAATTACGGTGGTCAAAAGGATATCTGTATGACATTACTGGCCGTAAGGTTTGTGCCCCACAACGAAAGGTCTTTAAGCGCACCCAACAACCTGGAAACTCTGACCTCACCTCAACTTTAAGTGCTTTCATGGGTAACCTGTTTGGTTTGGTTAAAAGGAACTACACTGCTTGTTTAGCACAGTTTGTTTGGGCTGGAGAGAAAGCTGTTAAAAATTCACTCGTTCCATCTTCCATTAAGATTCTAAACAGCAGTAGTTAAATGCTGTATAGGTGGAACTTTACACGGTCACAATGCACTTTATAGTGGGGTTTACACTGGTGTGTGCACTCTGCTACTGTTGAATGAACATGCAGTATTCTGGTCCAATGTGTAGTATATGAAATATTCCAGTTTTACTGATTGTATGAGCTTTATTGCTTTGTTAAAAATGATTTTTATTGGTGTGATTGTTTTTTATTGTTGAATGTATGAACACTGGCAATTTTATATAAATATATACATGATAGTAAAGATACTGATTGTAAGGATGTGTGGAGATGAATGTTCTGTATTGCAGTGGCAGTGATGCTGAGCCTAAGAAAAGTTTCCCCGAGGGAGCAATAAAGTTTATCTTATCTTAACACTGCTGCAGACTGCACAACTGCTTGGAAAGGAGGGTCTTGGTCCACTTCCAAGAGGAGTGTGGTGCAGTTTGTTTGTGGTCTGGAAGTAAACAGACCAACCACAGCATTTTGTGACAGTGGTTTAACTACTACAGAGTTCATCTGGTGGTCAGGATCTGATCTTACAGGCCTAATTGATCTGAATAAGTGATGTATATGTATGCAAATCACATGGTTACCATGGTAGCCAACTGTGTCTGACAGTGAAAATCATTTTTAAATTGTGATCTGCTGAGCTGGTATCCTACTCCATGTACTTTGACAGTCCATTAGGTCCAAAGTGTATGACATTGCGATCCCACAGTAATCTCCCTGTAACATTACTCTACAAGACGCCTCTTTTTCATCCTGTATCTACCTGTTTGTCATTTGCAACATGCTATCAATTTGTACTCCAATGATACTAATAATGCTCATACTCAATTATTTATTCATGAAATCCTAATGACACCAAATATACTAAGCGTTGAAGTGCAGCACTTGACTTGCTGTCACTGGAATTTGATTTCCCCACGCGTTTCCATCGAACCTTATGATGCAGGATGACAGTTGGCAAAGCTGTCAACTTTAAATGACTTACTTGTCAGCCTGTATGACCTCATGTTCACAGTTCCTGGTTTGTTTGAACAGACCCAGTGTAGACCAAGACTAAAAGCCGACAGTGTATCTAAAGCCGCCTACGAGTATCATGTTTTTGAGTGGATAACAGCTTATTCTTTAGGCAGGCAATCAACTGGCAACAAGTGAAATTCCTAATTTGAATATGCCCTCATCATGTTAAGAACGTTCCTGTTACTTTAAGAGGATCACATTATGAATGGTGCATTGACAAATGATTATGACTTTTTATTTTAATGGAAATGACCCAGATCTAATTGGAAAGGGCCTAGATCCTGATTACTCTAATTATGCACCTGGAGCAGACAACACACAGTATACTTGTCTCCATGCGAGGCCCGTCTAGGTGTCTTTAACATCACTATAGACTTAATTGTTTGACCTTTTCAATGCACACAGTGTTATTAAACCCCTAATTAAGAGTCCCATTACAATCTGAGATCCTGTCAATTAAGTTCTTAAACACAAAGATTTGGGACTCTCAGCAGTCATCATCAAAGGTAAATGTCAGCTGGTCTGACGACTGTCTTTGAGAGAAAGTGGTAAAAGACCATGCTCATGTTAAATCTCAAAGATTACATTACTTGAAATTCAATTAAAATGCTAAAATACAAGGTTTTAAACTTTTGACTGACACTGTACATTCTTTCTAAAAGTCTAGTCCAAGTGATGTCAATTAGTGACTCATGTTCAGATGTTAAGAACAGCCCTATACTGTAGGCCTGGGCAGAGAAGTGGAGAATGTAAGTTTGGAGAAACATACATCCTCCTCTATTCTCTTTATATTCGGAGCTGAATAAAGATATGAAGCAGAGATTTACACAAGAAACGACCCCAGATGAAAACGGAACTAAAATCCATCTACACTTTACGCTCACATTTACACATCTTAAATCCACTGGATGGTGAAGATAGTCCTCTTTAGTTGTTGCCTATTTTTCAAGCTGTTGATGCATAGTAAATCTAGAAAATTACACATCCAGTGTATCAAGCTACAGTAAGCACTCCTCCTCTCTCTCTCCTCCTTCCTACTGCCTTCAGTGCTAAGAGAGCAGCTGCACTCAGGAGGGGGAAATAGGTCACATCTCCCCAGATTGTCTTTGTAACCTCTCAGTTCATAATGATCATGACTGATACACTCTCCAGGCATTCTTCAACATAGAAGTGTGTCATCTTCACTGTGCTAAATACATTGCCTTTCAGCAGCTAACAGCCACCCACCCTCCTCCCACCATGCAAAAGGATGATAAACTAATATGTTCCGGTCTGTGCTGGAAAATAACAAAAACAACACCTTGATTTGAGTTATAATTGGAGATCTACCTAAGGCCAATTAATGTAATTTTGAAGGTTGGGTGCAGATGTGAGATGCATCTTCTCCTCAGGTTTTGTCAAAATGAGATTATTGGAGTCTGACATATTGCATGTGACACATGAATGAGCAAACAAATTACACAGCCCCTTCAAACCCGGGCTGATCTGAAAATACGGCATTGTAATAAAACGGTGAGATGCTCCCTCGAGCTGCAGAAAACTCCAAAACAATCAGTCCAAATAGCGAATGATCAGAAATGGAAGAATTAAGTGATTCTGTTGCAGTCTAAGTAAAATCCAATGGTGTGATGAGTCAGTGGTTAGACAGGACAGACGAGCGTTTCATGGTGGGTCAGAAATTGACAACTTTAACCATAAACAGCTGTTGTGAATAAATGACATTAACAGGTGATGGTATGGCATTACCTTGGCTACTTAAAGGCAAGAGTTTTTGTGCTTAGTCAAAACTGGACTGAGTCATATTCAACAACCTGCATCTGCAACCATACACTGTAGCTCCCAATTAGTAGAACAGTTTCCTCTGCTGTCAGTCACTACTTTTAATAATAAACACCTTTCAAAGTTATGTCTCTATCAGTAATGCTATCTGACATTACCTGTTCTTGGGCACCAGTGATTTATGAACTAAATTCATTTACAATCTACTGAGGATTACACAAGAAGTAGCAACAAAACAGCTGAGACAAACTCAATATATCACAGCTGATGTTATCTGACAATACAATGTCTCCCCTCAAACTAAACCCAGACAATGAGTGGGGTTTTAGTGAAATGAAAGTAAGCCAATCCAGCTTCAGAATGACTCACTGCTGTGAACAGCACAGGTAGCTTTAGTAAGGCTAGGTTAGCATTAAATTAGACAGAGTGGTTCTGACTTGAGTTTGGAAATGCTGACTAAAACGTCTTTAGGTTTCACTGACTAAAAGTAACAAAAATCAGATAAGACAATTTGACTAAAACGAATGAAAATCAGTTGTTAAAATTAATACTAACGAGAACACCAACATCATTTGTAGCATCTGCAGCTAATACAGTGTCCAACACCAGTATTTAGACCAATCCCCTGAAAAAATCAGCGACGCACACAAGAAGAACATCCTCTTCACAAACAGTAACATTACTTATTTACTTTATCACCCGCTAACAGACACATCACATGCTGCTGCTTTTACAATGGCTAAAGACAAGGAGCCCAGTCACACAGTCAAAAAGATTGGAAGGAAGGAAGGGATTTCAACTGCTTGATGTTAATGAAGCCACTATAAGCTCCTAAGCTATGTAAGCTGTACACATTTATACTGCAAGATTTAAAAGGGTTTTACAGAAAAAGACTTTACCATTCTTGGTCATTTTTCAGGTTTGGAATCTAGTCTTCATGTTGGGGAATTGTTCTGCTCAACAGAAGCAGTTTATGCTGTAATATTGCCCAGCCCTGAATAGATGTAGGATCTATTTTATAGCTTGCAGTTTAATTGCAGTTGACAAGAGAATGTTGAAACTCCAGAATATATCATTACTGAACTACTATATGAAACATACATGAAAAAATAATTGATGTAATGCTTTCAGCCGGGGGCTAAGAGTCTATATACTGTACAACTGCACATTACATTATAAATGCATACAGCTTTCAGTGGGAGTGCACTGAAAATAAATTAGATGGGGAGTATTGTAGCTCCAAAGACTGTTGAGAGCCACAGGTAAAAGGATTACACCCTCCTCTTTGGTTTTGTTAAAGCTCTACAGCGTCTCTGTCCTCATCGTCATTGAGTTTTCATTGCGCCCCCCCCTTCCCCACCTCTTTGCCCCTGTCAAAGGGAAGCAGAGACAAGCCCTTGATGAGTGCACCTTTGATCTCTCTGAGGCGCCTCCGCTCCTCCTCTTTTCTTTCTCCCATCATCCTCCCTCTCCTCTCTGCTGGGGAGCTGTCAGAGTTCTGAAGGCTCAGCCTGTCCACTCTGCTCCCTCATCCCACCGGACCACGTCTCTGGGCTCTTTCATCCTCACACCCAATGCTTCACGAAGGCCGCTCGAGTCCCAGAAGGACCTCAACACCACCCAAAGTCTAGCCTCAGCCAAGAAGCCGCCACCTCCCTCCACTCAGCCCTCTGGTTAATCGGAGTTGGCTTTTTCTTTCAGTCAAAGTGCAGCCATTAGTCGGCATTGAGGGTTCATTCCTCACTGTTAACAGCTAATTGTTGCAGTCACTCCACAGCCGCAGTGTAGTGTATGAGTCCTAGGGACAACAAGGCGCCATGCTTGATCCTGCAGCATTGATCAGGCTCTTGCATTAAATGTACATAACAAATAGGTTAGCACATCATTTCTCTCCTTCTGTTTATTTATTAAACTGACAGTGCAGAAATGGCCAATCAATTCAAGCCCAGAGGGAGGAGTTTCAATCACAATTCACCCTTTGATTTAATCTTGTTATTTACACTATGTACTCTGAGCTCCTTGTTTATCATCACTCCACAGATTTTGAAGCAATATTTCACTTTAGAGGAACAGTTGGATTTGGAGCTCCCGTTGTGGGATTTGCATGTGTCATCTCTACAGCCCAGCGTTTGTTATCTTCCCAAAAAAAGAGATCCAGTGACTGGCCCATGCTTCAACAATGCAATGAGCCGAGCCCCACTTCACTCCCTAGTGCTATTACATATTCAATTAAATTCGGAGTCTCCTCGCTAGTAATAGTGATGAATATGCAGGGTGTTAATTTCTTTGTGTCACAGTCTCAGAAGAAGGAGACATTGGAGGTTGACAAAGCGTGAGAGTTGATTGGATCCCTTGTTGCTGCAGGGCAAACTGGTGGAGGTTAATGTTGCAAGCAAGGACAAAGTGTTCTGAATGAGACATTCCTGAGCGCTAGTATAAAGGGCACATTGCAATGCTGCCACAGGTCACAGAGAAATCACACATATGAGGATGAAGTACCTTCCAAGAAAGATGCCTTATGTAAGATGTAAGATACAAAGAAAGCCTGAATATGAGTTGGTACAATTGTATCAGTACAATTGAAAAAGATAATTTAAAAAAAAGAAACAGGTACAATGTCCCTTATGCAACAACTTTTCTGTATTCTTATAATAAATATATCAGACTTTTTTCTGTGAGATGTACTCATGAGTCAGAACAAAGTTCCTTCAGTGCACAACCTTGCCATAAATTGCTTGCTTCAACTTGATGACCTGCTCATGAGGAGGTGCACATTCATAACATATAACATTTGGCCATTAGTAGGCTTCTCAGGATAACTACTCTTTGTTGGATGAGATCTTTTCCCAGAAGTAATTATAATAAACAATATTGTGATTTTAAGACCATTAAAATTAATGATAATGTAATAGCATAATAATGCAAGTGCACCCTTTCAAAGAGCCTTCAACTTTTAATTCTTATGAATATTCAGAGATTGGAATTGGAATGTGAGAAAAATATTAAAATATCCTAAATTCATATTAAAACAAAGGCCTCTCAGTGTTTCCCACAGATTGAGACTTGTGGTGGTGGGTGGCGTGGTGTGTGAGCGATGTACATGCTGTTTAGAGGGGTAGAATGCAGCCAAGGTTACTTTCTGTAGCTGCAGTTTGATGATGTTCCCTGAACGCCTCACGTGTAGACCATCGATAGATGCTACGGCTTAAACCCAGAATGCTTCCACACCACAGCTGCAGAGTGCGGCTTTGGAACCAAGTCCATTTAGAGTTATTCTCCTAAACTTTCTAGCTGGAATTATGCAGTCATCAGGAAAAACACCTAATACCCTTGAGTAAAACATTATCTTCACTTCACCTGCTTCACTGTGGCTGTTGCTGTGTGTGAGTGTGGAGGAGCTGTTTGAGCCTGCCCACGGTGAAACTCCTACACAGACAAGAGGACAGAAGCAGTGCAACCAGAAATGACAACAAAACGTGTCATAGCATATTTTTTTTCTGTTCATTTTTCTGCTCAGGTCTTAGAATGGTAGTCAAAACGCTTCTGTGTATTCTGGCATCATGTGACATTCTTATGTACACAAACACACATGCAAACACACCAGGCAGTATCAAGATCAGAATGAGCTCATTTCCATATATGGTATGATAAGTCGATACTGTAATCATCCAGACAGTCATTAGTATAATCAACACTCCAAATTTGTTATATAAAGCTGCCTGTTCTGCTCTGTTTGTCGGCAAGTTCCACAAAACTGTCATTCAAGAGTGAGGAGAAGAATTATCCAGCACAGTGCCTCAAGTCCTGCTGTCACAGAGAGAGACAAAAACAGATAACAGATGTAGCAGTGTTAGTAGCCGTGTCAGCGGCTTCACAACAATTAGAAAATATTGCTCTAACTGTCCATGGCGTACCATCACAGAGCCTTACTGTGACCACAACAAAGACAGAATATTGTGACATGAGGTACATAACAAATCTTGATTAGAGCTAAAACAATTAGTTAATTAGTTGAATAATTGTTTTATTGATCAAGAAACAAATAAATGGCAACTATTTTGATCAATCAATCAATCAATGTCAAGCAAAAATAGTGAAAAAGCCAAGTAGTTCCTGTGAGGAATGTGAGGAATTCCTTAGGCTCTGGGGAGTTATGATGGGCATTTTTTTAGCCTTTTATAGACTAGATTAATTAATCAGTTAATCAGATAAGTAATAGTTCAATTAATTGAAGTGACCATTAGTTGCAGCCCTATTCATGACAGGGCAAAGGCAATAGAAGAGATGGATGTGAGGAGTTGCACAGGCAGTGATGTTACAACACAGAAGGTAAAAAAAAATAAATAGTGTAATGCAGTCATGAGAGGTGACATGACTTCACAGATATTTAATTTGTTCAGCATAAAAAAAACATCTACTCCATTATCTGTCAATTATCCCATCACTATTTATCTCTGAGTGTATCCTCTGAACAATGTTGAAGTAGCTGGCTGACCATGACTCACACCTTGCCAAACAAAAGGAGGCAGCCAATGGTTGCCTTAGGAACCCTGCGAGCAGCGAGAACAGCTTGCACTCTACATGAAAGGGATTTGTTCACTCCTATTCCAAAGTTATCACTTCTCTTCAAGCAAAGCCATTATGAGTTCTGAGGAATCGATGGCTGCAGATATTTGTAAAAAATTAAGTTGTGAGCGTCTAACAAACTCGCCGAGCCTAAATTGCTTTTCCCCAGACTAGCTATAGATCAAGCTCTGACCTGATAGTAAATGAGAGTCTGCTTTAAACGTTGCAGCATTAGTAGTTTGTGCTACACTGAGGATAAGTTCCCCCTTGGCCTGAATAGATCATTTGTTCACAGATGCTGAATAAACACTCGCTAGTACTATCTGTGCAGAGTACCATCATCCTGACATCTGAAAAGGCACTTTGCCACTGACGAACACTTGCAGTGATAATGAAAGAAATCACTGCATGAGAGTGGATTACATTGATTCAGAGTGTGATACCAGGTACAGTAGGTGCAACACAGTTCAGGCATCATTGCTGTAGCCATTTCAGTGACAAAAGCTTTTGTTAAAGCAGCATGGCCGCACTTAGCAATTGCGTGAGAATGCCTTATACAGTTCTGTACTTGGCAACCCACCGAGCACACTTGATGTTTCCATAGAAATGGGACAGGCTTTACATAGGTTGCATCATCCTGTCATACTGTTTGATAAGACAGTCAAGTCTTATACTTGCTGGTTCATATAAGGGTAGAATTCTGTGTATTGAGCCTTAATTTGACTTTTACTTGAATTTTTTGTTTTTACAAGTCTTCTACATAAGGTCAATAAACATCTTTACAGACATGAAAATGAGTCTAAAAAAACATTTCTAGCAGTTAAAGACTGTCAGGACTGGAGTATATCACTTTCAGGTCTTCGAATAAATCATTCTGTAAACAAACTGAACGGTGGGATGACAACTGACAACAGCAGGAAACACACTACTCTTACGAATTGACACTTCAAGACAGAATATCTCCTCTCAGCCATTTTCCCCTTCATTTGACTACACTGCAAATACAACCAGTTTATCTTCCAAATTTCCCATTCCTCTATCTCTCTCTCAGAATGCTGTGCAAATCGATGATAGTGACAGAGCGTGGGAGGCACAGTCTGCCAGAGCAGTGTCACCCAGAGTCGCTGATGTCACCTCCACTGTACCCTGCACCAGGAGCGCTGCCAAAGTGCGACTTTTTACCGCTGATTCAGCCGGCACTCAGCCTGGCAACCATGGTAATGTGCGCCGTGGGATGCTTATAAGTGTCATTAACTGACATGGATGAGTGTTGGTCGTGGCAGGGCACTGTCACATGCTTTTGCCATCACACACGCACTTGTACCTGGCACAGGTCTCAAGGGAGAAACAGCAGCAGGAAGGAGGAAAAGAAGGTTAAAAAAAATAAGGTACAAAGACAGAGAGATAAAGAGAAGGGATGGAAACAAAGGTAGGCTTTAAAGGAGGAATAAGTGCGAGGGCATACCAGGAGCAAAACTCCAGAGAGACAGAGAGTAAGAACCCACAACACAAGGTGAGAAAGTGAGTGGAAGAGTGGGAAGCAGAAAGACAGGAAAGCGAGTGAAGTCGGGCTGACTCTTTCCCTGAGGCTCATCTGAAAATGCTCTTTCGTCTTCTGTTCTCTGTCTGCCGCGTCCACAATAACAGCACATTGAAAAAGGTGCGCCATCCTCCACAGGATAAACAAATAATAGATTCATAAAGAACTGCCTGTTTTTAGTTGAGGTACAGTTCTGGACATTCTCTGTCTCTGAAGTAGCTTTGAGATGAACACTGACGGCCGGGCTCTTGGTGTTGGCTAAGAACTTATAAAGCTGTTGCTACCGACTCTACTGTACTGTGCTGTGCTGAACATCACAATGCCCAACTTTCATGTTACAGGATTAGGAGGGATCAGTTTTCTGGATCAATAGGATTATAGCTGTCGTTAACCCCTCTGAGATGAAAGCATCACAACCTACAGAGAAAACAAGGGGATGTACAAATGAAAAGCGTCTGTTGCAGGGTGGAAGGAGGACAGCTCTGCCAGTGCTTTGCATACCAAAACAAACAGTTATTCCGAGCAGGAATAATCTGTACTTGGAAGCGGACAAAAACCAAACTGCCCACGACACAACATTAACAAAAACACGATGGAAAAGAAAGAAAAGAAAGCTCTTATTCTTCGAAGAGCCCAAATAGAAAAATCACTCACTGTAATTGGCCTGCCTTTCTTCTCTTTCTACCTCTAGAGAGGAAGAGAAACATGCTTGAATATGAGCACAGAGAGCTATGTCTTCTAGACTTGCACAAAATTGCCTACTTTTGGTCACATACACGAGTCAATACCTACCATCAAATCCACTCTCAGCTGCTTTCAGCCCATTACGTCCACTGAGGGTGAGGCCATTTAAAACTTACAGCTTGCAGATAGTGTGCACTCTGCAACAATCTTTATTTTTTCTCTATAAACACAAACTCACTGGATTAAATGCAGAAAAAGAAGGCAAAGAGGAGCACTGACAATGTGTTGTTTACATGCAAGGACAAATTCCCTTTGCTTATTGGTTTACCAGCAGAGGTCTGGCTGTTATTGTACTACTTATTATTATTTGATGTGTGTGCATGCATGTGTGTGTGGGGGCTAAATGTGTCTGTGTGTACAGTATGTGTAAGCCTTCAGATCACTTACAGAGAAACAGAACACCATTCTTCCCCAGGTGCGTTTGCAAGTATTTGATTTGTGTGTGCGTGTATATGTGTGTGTGTGTGTGTGTGTGTGTGTATGTGTGTGTGTGTGTGTGTGTGTGTGACTGGCTGAGCACTGCTCCCATCAGCCCCTTATTCTCAGCAGCACCAGATGGATCCTCGGGAAATAGCCTGGGATAAAATTAAGAACAACAGCTGTCAAATCAGTGAGCGAAGTGAGCAGGAGAAAAAAAAGGAGGAAGAAGAAGAAGAAGAAGGGGGATGGGGGGGGTCCCCTATAAATTCATACATTCACACTTCGCCCAGGTAAAGGCGGATTGACATTCAGCGAAAGGCTCATTAGGAAATTTCATGGGAGTCGTGAAGTGATTATCCTGAACCTGTCAGCTGCAAACAGCATGTCAAAATTCCACCCAGGCATCTCCCGCTCCAGGTGGTTGATACGTTGCTGCAGTGAAAACTGAACATGTGTTCATGAGACTGATAGCTGATGAGGAGATGTGCGTTTCAAACATTAACTCTTACGCTTACGCAAAAGTGCACTTGAGTGAGAATGCTTCCCTTCTTTCCTTTATGTCTCTCTATCCATCTGAAAACTGATTTGATGAGTACAAAGCAGCTAATAAGGGGTGTGAATGAATCCAAGTGTGTCATCCTCTCTCCTCCTCCCCCTGTTATGCTGTCACTCTGAGCTGTTTAATCATCACAAATCATCTATAATGTACTTTAATCTAGATTCACAAGGGAAGGCAGGGCAGGTTTGTTTGTAGAGCACCTTTCACCGAGATTCTGTGCTTTACAGAAGGTGTATCATGTGTCACAGTCACATTGTGGTCATTCGTCCTATTGATTGGTTGCCAATGTCCAGGAAGGTAGGTCTCATCTAAAATGAGCCTGTCAGGAAGGAACGAATACTCGAACACAAGAGACTAAGCATGTTGCAAATACCACTCTGTTGAGACTTTGCTCCTCAGTCCAGTGAAGTGACTCCAGGGAAGGAGTGAAGGAGGACAGAATTATGGATGGATTACAAACACATTAAGATTAAGGATCTGGAAGGACAGGTGATGCCAAACTGTGGGTCCCCAAAAAGTCCCCAAAACAGGCTGATGTCATTAACTTTTATCGCTGCCTAAAACCTGCTACACACATTTCTCACCTGATGAGTTATTCAATAAAGCACACTGGTGTTTGAGTGCATCTCAGATACCAGAAATCAGACCCATCCCCTGGAACAAGCAGCAACGCTCTCAGAATAGATAAACCACGCATGGTACTAATTAGTGCTATGACTATCTAACAAACTAACTTATAATTTACAATAATGTGACTTATTAATTATCTTCTTGATTAATCATCAGGTCTATAAAATAGTTAAAAATACCTATCGGAATTTCTTAAAAGCCCAAGGTGACATCTTTTTACTTGGTTTGTTCAACTAATGAAGCTAAGACCTAGCCTAACAGCTAAAACCTAAAGATACTTAATTTATTATCAACATTAGACCTGAACGCAACGGATGTTTACATTATATGGACACTCATCTCCACATACTTTTGTTTAGTCTTGGTCTTTGGGGTTGTTATTCATGGTTTGAGCTTCACCCCTAAGTACAGCTTACAGTAAATCTGGATGCTTCACTACAGTGATGGAGCATTCAACATGACAATGATCCTGTGGACACAAATCTCCAGCTCCATAAAGAAACGTTTTCTCTAGTTTGGCGTGGAAGAACGTGACTGGCCTGCAGAGCCCTGACCCTCGACCCTGTCCAACACTTTTGGGATAAACTGCAACGCCAACTGAGAGCCAGACCTTATCACCCCACATCAGAGTTAGACCTCACTAATGCCCTTGTGGTTGAATGGGAGAAAATCACAGCAGCCAGGTTGGACATCTGGTGGAAGAGGAGTGGAGGCTGTTAGAGCAGGAGACTAATGATAATGGTTTTGGAATGAAACATTAAACAGTCACATATGGCAATGTAATGTTTGAGTGTCCAGATAGTTTTGGCTGTGCTGGATATATGAAATAACCACATGAACTAATCTAACATGCATATGTTCCTGTTTCTGCAAAAGCTCCATGCAGGACGTATCCCCTGGCTGTGGAGCATTGAAAGAAAACTAATTAGACAAGGGTAGTGACTGTAGTACCAACATCCTTCTTGTAACTCTGACTCACTGACAGAATCTCATCACAAACAATTCAGAGAGCTAATCAAAAAATGGGCAAACATTTGTTTTAGTTGCCGCATGCATAATCACTGCACAGTGCGGAGCAGCAAAAAAGTTGTGCAACAGCATGATACAGAGGTAATAAACTGTCTTCAGTCTGTTGTTTTGAAAAGATATACAACTGTGTTATTCAAACCCAGCAACTTTGAAGATGTTGTTCCATATTCATCAGACAGAAAAATAGCCTTCACTCTCTCTTTCATTTACATTTGAGCAAAGCAGTGTGTGAGAAGCATTATTCACATCTGTTTTGGACACAAGATCATTTGAAAACATAAAAATCTAAATCCTGAGATATGTCAGCTGCTCTATGCAACCTGAACAACTTGTCACACAGGTTTATTTCATATTGATCTATGGCGCTATCTATGGAGAGGCACAGCTGAAGTGACAGCAGATTGTCTGCTACAACACATTTACTTTTTTGTGCTTTGATAAAAGAGGCAGCAAGATCTTATTTATGCAGGGCTTTTCATAGCTTTAAACTTTCTAAATTAGCATAACTCCATGTAGCTATCATCATATATGCTATTAGATTCAAATTTGAATTTTGTATTTAATTATGTATTCTGTTACAGTGCTGTTTATTTTTGTAAACTAAAAGGGTGAATAAAATAAACTCAGTTACCACTGGGATAATCCTGACTGCAAACTGCTCAGTAAAAACATTACGGACACGCTAACTCAGATAGGTCAGTCAATTCTTACATCCTGGACTCCAGCATGTGAGAAAACTATTTTGTCTTGTACGTTTTATTTAGCAGCATCTAAGCATTTAAGTTAAGAAGCCATTACTCCAAGTGTTGATGTTGCACAGAAGCGGCTGGGGCAGATGTTAAAAGATACTGGTGAATAACACTTAAGCCTGGAACATACCCTAGGACATACATGGACCAGGGCAAACTTGCAGTTGTTGAGACATGGTGGGACTTGAGAAAAGGCCAGAGGATCACTAAAGTCAGTAAGTCTCATCCTCTAACCACAAATGTCTTTCATGACAATCTATCTGATAGCTTTTGAGACATTTCAGTCTACACCAAAACATTGGACAAACCAACAGACTGACACTGTCATCCCTAGAGCCATGCCATTAGCATGGCTAAAAGCTAAAGCAACACAGTGTAACTTTGCTGAGCAACAGCCATCTGCAGCCACAAATGGTCACTTGTTGGACTCTGTTGGAGTCCAAGCACTTAAGCAGTTTTTATATGAGAAAATCAAAGCTGATCAATCCCTTGGCAGGCGTTCAGACCACGCAGTCCCACTCACTGAACTGAAACATGGTGTATGTTTCTCAGCACCCTTGGCGTCTGGAGCCAGAAGTGCTGTAACAAATACGCCAAACTCTGTTTAGAATTCTTGAAATTCTTGAATACAAGTTTTCTGGCTGGATATCAGAGATGAACATGGGTTTTTAATGACTTCTAAGTCTTTTTAACTGAACTTGCTGGGCCTGATTCCAGCAGTTTAAACCACAGACTCACTCCGTTATGCACTCCTCGCCACAGATTGTACCTGCTTATTAAAGTTATGTGGTGCAAGAATAGACGTGATGGCGTGGAATGGGAATTGCAGAGGTACTGTGAGGTACCATCAAAATGATTTTGAAGCTGTTATTTTACGGTAAAATAGTTATATAATGTTGCTTTGACAATACAAGTGAAACATTAAAGTTGCTCGCATTTTTAGTTAAGTTTTTTTTTTTTTTTAGTTTAAGTTTAGTTTTCTAGTTAAACAAAGCATTCAATTAATAAAATAGTGGTGTATTCAAAGTATGATTCCTACAGTCTAAGAGTGATCAATCAATGTATGAAATTCTGGAACAATTCTAAAGGGAAAGCTTGAAATCTGCTAATTATCTGTAAATCTGTATATATTTGTACATATTCTGGACTCAGAGTGCTTTGGGACTTTCTTGCATTAGCTGTGGCCCTTGACTCCAAACACAACTTTTGCTCACTGGGTGCGACTTTTTAAATGACTTCTTTAAAATGACTTTTACTTGTTTAGCGGGAAGACAGTCTACATTTCTCTCTCTTCTTCTGGTCTGCAAATTATCTCTCAGGGTGATGAAACAGAAGAATGTTTCCAGCTGTGCTGCGGTATTCACAAGTGACACCTGGAAAGGACTTTCTCTCCTCTGTGCAGTCTGAACAGCAGGTTTTTTCGTGGGTCATCACACATAACGGCGAACCAAGCTCAACTCATCCACTGACGAGACAAATGTAGTGACAAGACGGACTCAGGTAAAAGTGAAATGAAGTGAAGAAGTGTTTCTACGTGGATCAGGTTTCAGGTTTGCTGCGTCAGCACTTTCAGTTTCCAATTAAGGACGAAAACAACAAGACATCTGACAAGATGGAGACAACTTACAAATTGAGTATTGTTATACACTTTTAACACGAGCCTGAAATGGGCTTTTAATGGGAAAATCCTCTTAACAGATGCATGCTGTTGTAAAACGTGCTGCTTTTTATTTTATTTTTTTAACCATGCATGCTAATTTAGCGATACATTTGGTGGTGGTGTTGTATTCAAAGAGGCATTAAAACTGCATTTATGATGTTATTTATTTATATAGGCTTTTTATGCACACATACATCCCTAAACCTGCTTCACTGTGTGGCAGTATTATAATTTATGGACCAGAAAATATACCGTTATCCTCAGAAAATCCCCCTGGGTGCTCTCCAATGCCTTTATTATCCTTCTTAATGTATTCTCTCAGGAGCCACCACAGATTTTTCATTTTGATGAAATGACAGGTCGAACTCTTTGCAGTTTTCACCTTTCTGGAGAGGGTTTACAACACTGTTTGGATTCTGGCAGGGCTGTGAACCTGACTAAAATCACTGCAGCATAACAGAAATAAGTGTATTAATTCCTAAAATTAGTGATTTAATGATGACATATGCTAGAGCAAAATAATATCAAGGCAAAGTTGTCAATATGCAAAACAACATCCAGTATCTGTATTCTGTAATAACCTGCAGAGCACATATTTCCAGCAGAATTGTATGGGTGATGAATGGATAGAGAAAAGCAATTGTGAAAGGAAATATCAGCCAAAGTGATTGTTTAGGCGAGACACTGTGATGTGTGTGTGTGTTTGTGTGTGTGTGAGGTGGTTTTGTATTCAGGGTTGGACGGTGGCTGAGGGGACTGATTAGCAACAACATCTTGTGCCAAGCAACTTCTTAGCTGTACTGATTTCACACAGCTATCTGTATTCATTTATGCATAGAGCGACTGTGGAGGATGAGTGGTGTGCAAAACAGAATATTTTTCTTCATAGGGTCTGTTTCTCTTTCAGTATTCACCTCTCACTGTTGCTGTCTCTCGCTCCTGTCTCCTAACTCTTTATTCCAGTTCAATATTGTGAGAAATCAGATCTCCAGATTCTCATTTTGTCATTCTTTTGTGTAGGATTCTGGACTAAAGGAGCACTTTGTTGTTTTTGGATTTCTAATGCTACTATGCAGTCAGCCAGTGTTCAGGAACAGTCTTGCTGTGAATAATAACTAAATGACTCTGAAAGGGAACAAAGCATCTGTGAGTGAAAGCAAACTGCTGTGCATTACACATGATCATCATGCTTTCAGCCTCATTCTCCTTCCTGTTCAATCATGTGTCTGCTTTGGAAAATGAAAAAACAAACATGTCTGAACATGTCTTTAGAGCTGTGTGGTTGGAAAACAGATTGGCGTGACTTTTGAGACCCACTGAGTACTAGAACCTAACGATGTGAGGAAAATATCTAATTATGATTTTTCTGACAAATATTTTAATTTAATTAATTTTCCATAAGTTAAACTGCAGGCCTGTATCTGTAGTCTGTTAAACAAGATATGATTGTGCCAAGCGCAATCACAAACTTATCTTGTTTCTACATAAACAGAAATAAATAAAATAATACAGTTGCCTGTTTTTGAGATCCAAGGGTTCAAACCAGTTAGTTGGATAAAAGTTCTTTACTTCTTAGTAAACTTGACTGGCTGGCTCAATAACAGAAACACTTTTCGGTAAAATGCAATACAGCTTCTAGCTTACAGTGGGCTCACGGGAGGCGATCATCAGGCAGGGAAAAATACTTGCCATTTTATTGGTCTTTATGGACGGTAAATAAGATACAGCCCACACTTTATTTTTTCAAATATCAAAAACTGTGTTGTACTGTGTGTTTCTTCCTCCACAAAATCACCTTTAGCCAACCTAAATGTGCAGACACCGGCGTGCAGAGAACAGGTCTTTTCTCACAGCTGGTGAATGAAAACTCACAGGAACAAACTTTCACTTACTTCACTTTCTTAATCTTAAGACACCGTTGATTATGCTGATTAAGTCACAGCTAGAACTGTGGCTCCTGCTATTTGAAAACTGCACTTTTTAAAATGAAAATTTACATATAAAGAAGGAGAATCGCTTCGACCTACGTGCACCTGTCACACCTTCTGAGGCTTATTTTTTTGGGCTTTTCTGGAGAGCACTTCACATCTGCAAACAGAGATGACCTGGTTCACGAGGGGCTGCTGATATCTGGAGGGCTTACACAAGGCAACAAATAGAAAACCCCATGAGGTCAATCAAGACCCGCTCTACACTGAGTTGATTGCTGTTGAGCTGTTGTGCTGCTGCCCATATATCCTGCACTAACACAGTAATGATGGCCCTGGCACAAACCTTAATGCATGCTCACTGCCACATTTTTTAACATAGAAACATTAGCAGCTGAATATGTCACCCAGTGTGCATTTGAAAAATGAATACATGGAGCCATGCAAACTCAGCACGACACAACACAAATGCAGCAGCAGCAGCGGCTATAGGCAAACAGGCAACACATTGATGACTTTCCAAACTGCCAGCAACAAATATATTGCAAAGATATTACCATGACAATCAACATTTCTGGTCGCCTCCGGTGATTTCTGGTGAATATTTAGTAAAATACGAAATTTAATTAGAGCACAGGTGACTTCTACAGATGAGAAATATTCCAGAATGAAATATTACTGCTCACGAGAAGCATTTCCATAATCAATATTCATCACACTGCAGATGCTATTTATCTAGTACTGATAATGTGGGTCTTGGAAAAAAAGGAAAATTGCATTTTTTCAATGCCATACTAGCTGACAAAGGGTACTAACAGTAGCTGCTAATGCTGCTGTAGTTACTTCACTATGCTGCAGCATCTACGCAGCAGCTTAGAAAAATGTGTCTAGTTCAGGGAGGTAAGCCGAGTCTCCCAGTGCGCGCATTAACTGACTAAATAATGATGACAGTAATGACAGTCGCTGTGAAGCTGAAGTGAATGAGCACAGACTGACGACAAATTAAAGGAAACATCTGAATAAACGAGCGGACGCTTCCATATAGGTCGGTGTTAGACAGGGCTACCACCATCATCAAAGCACTAAATAAGAGGATGTCTCTCTGAAGAATGGTGGTCGGTCCATCCCTCCATCCCCTCATTCCTACAGAGTTCCACAGGTCTGGAGGATCCAAGTCAAGGAGCATTGAAGCTGTTCTGCAGGCTCATGCAACAACACCACACCTTAGGTTGAATTTTACCTTTCATTCGTTCCATGACCCTGTTTCAGCAGATAGCAAAAAAAAAAAAAAGAAGACTAATACTGATTGATGGCTGACATGTAATTTATATGTCATATCTTTTTATGTGGACGACACCTCTCCTGCATTTGGCTCCTCTTCAGCTCAAGCTATTACAAGATTACAGTGTTCCTTTAAGCCTCGTGCTGAATGCTGTCAAGTACGCATGTTTACAGCTTGCATCTCCCTGCCATCCACACACTTAATGGTACTGAAATTGAAATTGTCCAGTCTTATAAATACCTGGGAGTTTGGCAAGACAGCAGTCTCACTTTTAGAAAGCATGTGGAGCGACTTGCACAGATAAAACCTGTTCATTTCGGACTTAAGGAAAGGAAAATGTAGAGTCGAATATGTGTCTTCTGTGGAGATCTTCATTCTCTGCCGCTGCCTACTCCACCCTGAAACAACATGATGTAATTCATCATTGTGCTTTGCGTTTAATACAGGAGATAAATATACTACTCATCACCGTGATCTGTATGAAAAAGTAGTCTGGTCCTCACCAGCAACAACAAGAGAACCACAGTCTATCATTTTTATTTATGATGGCCTCCTGCAAAAGCTGCCTCAGTTTATCACTTCTCTCCTCAAATTTAAAACCACTGCTCACCAGACCAGATCTCAGGACTGTCTAACTCTAGATACCCCTCGGGTAAATAATGCACTTAGGAGCACAACCTTGCACCTTATAAACCTTATATATGAAATGAATTAAAGCAGATTTTAAAACTTGAAAGTCTCATTCCATTGGTCGAGTTTAAACATTGAACACATGCTACATATTGAATTAATATGAACTGTGATTGTCTCTGATGCTGAATGTGCTTGTGTCTGGTTGTGTTTGTAATCAGGGCTGTCTTGCAACAGATCTTGTACCTAAATAAACAAAGATTATATAGCAAGAGCTGACATATTTACATAATCCATTAATCAATTAGTCAATCATCAGAAAATAATACGTTTGAAGCAGAAATGTAAAAAAAAGTCTCAGGTTGCAGCTCTATTTCTTATTTTTTAAATTAATATCTGACATTAATTTAATTAACTTTCACTCTGTTTTCTATAACTGTAAACTGAGTACCTATGATTTTGGGATGTGGGACAAAAGGCATAAAAAAGTCACTTGGCTTTAACATTTTTTTCACCATTTACTGGTATTGTATTGACTGAACAATTCAAAAAATAGTCAATGATCAATGAAACTAGGGCCTCGACTAACTGTTCTCATTATCAACTCATCTACTGATTATTTCTTGATTTCCTTTAATCATATGAGCAAATAGCTAAACATTCCAGTCACTATATCTGTCTGTAAGTGTCTTGTTTAGTCCAACGAAAAGTCAAAAATATATTGAAAACCAGAGTATATTCATATTCATTTTGATAAGCTTCGACTCTAACTGAAAATTATCTTTAGTTGCAGCTCTATATACAGTATAAGCCTAAAACTGTATGGAATAGTGATGTTTATTCTGTTTATGATTAAAAACCACTTTGTATTTTGTGCAAATGCAACATAATCTTCCAAAAAACCTGTAGGAGACAGTACAGACTGACACCAAGCGGCCAATTTAGCAGACAAAGATGCTGTCTATTTCCCAAGAGGCAAATTGGTCGCCTCGACATCTTGGGGGAACAGCAGCTGACAGGTTGCAGCAGTAATATACAGATGGGTGACAAATTAAAGGAAAAACCTGAATAAATGAGAGCAGCCATAACAAATGCAGATGCCTCCATACAAGGAACAAGGGCTCACTGAAGGGTTTAAGGAAGGAACAGATGATATGTTAGCTCTGTGTGGAGATGGAGCCTTTCTTGAAATATTTCACTTTGAAATGTTCCTGGCTGATATGGAGGAGCTTGTGGAGACAATGTGTATGATGGTATTTCTAAGTGTCCCGAGTGGCTTGAAAGCCTTATTGTTTCAACAAGGTGTTACCAATCCATCGCTAATGGCCTTCACAGTCTTCAGATCTAAACCCAACTGAATACCTATGGGAGATTTTGGAATAATGTGTTAGACAGTGCCCTCCACCACCATCATCAAATGAAAAGTAGAGTTCAGAGAATCTATGATGAGGATGCAATGAAGCTGTTTTAGAGGCTAAAGGTGGAACAAGACCTTAATAAGACACTTAATGTCAGTTCTTCCATTCATTTGTCACCCATCTTTAGGGTGTATGACAGTGGATGTTGCACATATGCAGAGTACGTATTGATGCTAGCTGTGGCAAAAGTTAAGGATTTTTTGCGACTCGGACAAACGCACAAGAATTCCAATGTGCTCGTACTATATCTACCTGTTCAAATGGCAAATAAATGCTCTAATCTCTAATCTAATCTAAAATCAGTCAAATGTATCCAAGCCTATCCTCGGGCTAGCAAAGGGCTCATGTAGTGTATTAGGAGCTAGAATCTGTGTAATTGTGGTTTATTGATAAATTTCTCTTATTGATTAGCATCAGCAGTAAGTCTATACTGTTGTAATTTTATGTCCCAGGCTTTGCTGCGGTTTTGTTCATCTGGAAAATGTAATGTTTAGAACACAATGGCTAAATGATCAACTGTTGGGTTCCTGCACACCCAGAGGGAGGTATCAAAAGCAACAGCATTAACAGTCCCTGGCTTTTGCATTCATAACTGAATACAATAAGACGCTGGCTTCAAACTCTGCATCCAAATTGAGCTACAAACAGCACATGGGCCATTAAAGAGTGAGCTGTAATACCGCCCCTCCCTGGCACACCAGCATCTTTTGATTTATTGTTGGGCTAAACTCCTCACTGTACGCAGCAGCAGCCGTGCTGATGTATCCCTGGAGACGCATTGCAATAAAATGAACTGCCATTGTTTTCTTGCAGAACTGTACAAATTGCCTCATCAAAGCCACAACATGGGTCCTCCACCTCCAGCCATTAATCAGTGGGAGAGACGTAGGCACCACAAAATGCCTTTGCATTTTCCTGAGCTGAGAAGAGCATCAGGCTGACAAGTGTTGTTGTTTCGAGTTTTTCTTGGGGGGGAGAGAAAATGAAGACCAAGTAGTGTTGTCAAGGCCAGGTGTTTTAAGGCCAAGATGTGGATTTACTTACTCTCCCTGAATGTCTTCACACAACGTTCTATTCAAATTACATAGATTTAGTCCCAGGTTCTGAGTGACACTAGGTGACACTGTGCTACTGTTAATCCCTGACCTGTCAGTCAAAGACAAAGACACCCAGCTAAGTCTCATATTAGACACGTCGTTGTTGTAAATGACATTCTGTGATGGAAATCTTGCCACCACTGTCACCCTAAATATGGAACAGATCCATAAATGAACGACACCACTTTAGGAATAAATTAGAGGTGCTGCAGGCTGAATTCTAATGACCGTGTTAACCTTTGCTAACAAAGTTCCATTGACATTCACTTTTCAAAGAGGAGGGGGCTTTCTGTAATTTCCACTTATGTCCAACTATTCTTTTAATAATTTCCTACCCTTGTGTTCACAGTTTTTCATTTTTAATTGGGATGAGAGTTGTGAGAACAAGACGCTTGAATTTCATTAAAGTACCAAAGATGGATTTAATTCCTCACGCCCATGTGCAGTATGATTGTCCTATTTTCTGCCCAGACATGTGTAAGATCTTGAACTCTAATTGTGTGTGTCTGTGTCTGTGTGTTTGACTCTTCAGTAGACTGCGATTGGTTCAAATCAATAATTTCCAAGCTTGCATTTCCACTGCAGTAGAGAGGCTTTGTACAAAGTGTGAGTTATGCAAAAAGCCTGTGACACAACAGGATTTGAGCTTCATTGCTCTTATACAACAGAGAACAACAAACAAGCTATCCCCTCGAGTCCCAGCCTGTGTGGTCAGCTAACCTGAAAACACAACATTCAGATGGGAAACAAATGAAACTTTACTCACAAACTAACAGAATGCTCCCACACTACAACATTTGTCATTTAGTCTCATACTGACTGGATTGTTATATCTGATGATGCCTGACAGTAAATAACCTGGGAATTTACTCTGAAAAATCTACTTTGTCTTCTAAACTGCAGAGAGCTGATTTAATGCTGACTTTTTGTGAAGTGCCTGAGCAGGTAGAGGTATATCAACTATTTTTATGGTTGCTGTTTTACTGCGCTGTTGTGAAAAGTGTAATATTCATAGTGTGTGGTTTGATCTGACCTAATGGAATGACACGCCAAATTTTTGAGTTGTTTTGGATTTTCTGACTGCTAGTCCATCGCTCTCACTGCCTGGAGTTGACGAGAGGCTCTGACACTGGTTATCAGAGGGAACAGTCAAAAACTGTGTTATCGTGCTACTTGAATTTATCTGACTCTCAGAGCATCATATCAGTTTCAGATATGGTTGCACTGCACGTTTGCTTTTTTCAGGATTACCAGAACTATTTGAAAATAAAAAACATTTGATGTGAATAATTATATCCAAGATTTATGATATGATATATGATGTGACAGCTCATTAGGTTTGCAAAATTCTGGGAATTTTCTAATTTTGAATCGTTCCATGGGAATTAACAGGAATAAACTGGACATTTGCTAATTTGCAGGTTAGCCTATAGCAGGGACCTTAAATGTAGTTTGCATCTTGCAGCATAATGTTAGTTAAAACAACCACATTTAATGCAAAGTCAATTGAATTTCTCCCCTGCACTGTGCAAGCACAGATCATTTCTAGAATCCTGCTCACTACAGCCACACTACTGCATCTGAGCCTGCAGACAGCATCCAGTCAAGTCAGTGTGGATCAGATTTGATTTATGGTATTAAAGTTTAACAAGCAAAAAATAAATCTAAATGTGTTTATACATTAGCTCACTAACCCCATTTCATTGACAATTTAAGAGGCTATCTATCATGGCGTTAGCTAACTCAACTGTGATGCTCTTTCCTCTGCCTTCTGCCAGTTTTCTGTTCATACAAGACTGTAGGTTAGAGTTTGATTTAGCATCTGACTGAGGAATGTTCATCTATTAATCTTGCCTATTTTTAGTCATTTATCCAGCATCAATCATAAAATATTTTACAAGTTTCCAACTAGTAATATTTCCAAAATTAACTTCCCATGTGGAAATATTTCCAGAAAGCTTCTGCCCCTTTGCAACCCTACAGCTCATTACAGAACACTAACCCAACTAATCTGTGAGGTTTTTGGTAAAACGGATGGCAAAACAGGCAAGTTGGAATGGTAAATGGACTTGTACTTATATAGCGCTTTTCTAGTTGTATCAACCACTCAAAGCGCTTCATACTACGTGTCACATTCACCCATTCACACACACATTCATACAGCGCTTGCTCTATTCTACAAAGCGCTCTAACACATGCACACCCATTCACACACCGATGATACACACATCGGGGGCAACGTGGGGTTCAGTATCTTGCCCAAGGATGCTTCGGCACGGACTGGAGAAGCCGGAGATCGAACCGCTGACCTTCCGATTAGTGGGCGACCCGCTCTACCTCCTAAGCCACAGCCGCCCCGCAAGTTGTTGCAAGTGCAACAACAAATCTTTCTTAAAAGTAACTAATGCAGGTTTTACTCAAGTCTTTCCTGGCTACACTAAAAACATATTAACCAATAAATAATACAAGCAGCTCATTTAGCTCTTAAGCACCTGATGAATATGTTGACTGGCACAGCACTGTTGCCCTGCTGGGACAAAAATGGTTAAGCAGCACTCTGCTCTTAAATGTATGCCAAGCATTTTCAAATGCTTTCGTGCATCTGGTGGTTTGCCTGTTCCTGAGGCCACTAACTACCACTGTACACATATACTGAGTCACTGCTCTCAACATATGAGCCTCCATCTGGACGAGGCGGCTTGTTTTTTTTTGTTTTTTTTACTGCACCAAGCACATGTAAGCTGGATATCTGGTTACACTCCAATTCTGTGTATCATAGAGATAAACAATTATTTAAGAATAACAGTACGCCACCATCACTTTCCAAACCAAACAAATAAATATATAAAGGGCATACTGATCGCTGGTGCACCTATTCCATCCCTACGTACTACACTGTAGGTACAGCTTGGTACTTTCAAACCAAAGACTGAAAATGGATAAAAATGTGGAATTGTTGGCAAAGATTTCTTTAAAAAGTGACTGAGATTATATGGATCAGTTTTATTTTGTGACAATGTTCTTTTCAGTAAGCTCTGGCACAGGTACTTCACCTTTGAAACCTCAAATACTGCCTTTGATTAAACTAAAGAGGGCACAGCTGAGTCAGACTGTGTTCTAAAACTGGCTTCATCACTTCCCCCAAAACCCCAAAAAGATTCTTTCAGTGCACCTCAGCCTCTAAATCCTGGCTGCCAATCCAGCTACAGTCCCACTCACACAGAGCTGTTCACATAAAAGACCCATTTCCCACCATTTCACTAAATATAAACTGTGATGTCACACAGCGGCACACAAGATTTATGTCCGGGCTTGATTGCTGTCCGTTTCTCATAATTACTATGTTACACTAGTTGCCCACAGAGCGCGGCTCGTCTTCCATCGGGGCTGTCGTCGGCTCACCTCTATCAGCCGACAGAGCTGGGAAATCAGCCAGGGAAAGGGAGAATAATGGCGTTTGCATGCCTGTGTCTCACACCTCAATAAACATGGAAAAATGTAAATGGGGAGGGCACGGCTCTGGCGTGATTACAACAGATGGTGACCTCGTGCATCAGAAAACTTGTGGAGAGAAGGAAGGTAGGTGTGAGCTAAAATGATGTTTGCATTTACATTACTGAAGCTTGATGTCCCCCCCCTTTACCAGCCTTATTCAGGAACTTGGCTGTCAAATAAGCTTTTTTATCATTTTGATCAAAATGTCAAGTTCCTCCAAAAATGTCACTTCAAAAATAACCTCAGATGAAATCCTCAAAGCGAGCAATTCTGACACTGAGGGACTGGGAATGAACTCAACAATGGCGTTCGTTGGAAACCAATATGGTGACAAACATAAGCTGCAGCTGCACTAAGCTGGGGCTTTTTATTGCTTCTGAGAGTTACAGTGTAAAGAGTATTATAAAGGCGTACACCGGAGATTATGCCACTAATCTGTCCCGACAACCTCACTGTCATTGATTATTAAAGGCCCAATCTATAATCCAAAAGCACACAGAGGGGACGCCTCACTGCAGAGAAGCTGCTGTGAGCATTCATTCATTCACTGTCAGGAGTCTTGAAACAAAGACTGACAAGCTGAGACGACTGATAAGTTTGTTATGTGTATTTGGATGCAAACGAAACGTGTTAGATACAGTTATTTGTTAAATAGATCAATAGTAATTTGTAGTAATAAACATCAACCTGCTGATTATTCACCCTCCAATCCTATCCTTAAATAAAGGCAATATCTACAGTATTAGTGACATTTAAAAACATGCTTTGAGGCTTGAGGAAACGTCTGATAGGGAGGACTGTTGTGGCTGAACTACAGCCTTTACAATCTATATTGATTAGAATGAAAAATAACACCTGCATACAGTCAATAAAACTGAACCAAATGTCATCCCCATGACTTTGAAGTTCAATTTGGTATTAATCCCATGCAAGACAAAGCTGTCTTATCGCTCGCCCAAATGGAAAACAAAAGGCCAGGATGTCAACAGGAGAGAAATCACTCATTAATAATGAACTGAAGAGCAACTTAGTGAGGAAAGTAATGATATCTGAGGGAGGTTTACGCAGAAGATGCTCCTTTTACTGCATCACACACAAAATATAAATAGCAACCAGTTACCGAACACATCACTGAAAACTGAAATTATCTTCTGTCAAAAAAAAGAAGAGCATACAATGAGTCTCTCCTCCAGCTTTAGCAGATATTTATTCAAAACTATCCTCTGCTATGAATTCTCCTTGTTAGGGAAGACATGCTTTCACAGGAGGAGGAGGAGTGGATGCCTGTCGCAATTAATATCACGCTATTTTTCAGCAGCCCATCTTATTATGACATAGCCCTATCATTTGCTGGAACACGAGGAACCTCTGGGTGCCAGCGTCTGAAGCCTGGCATCCGTCTTTGCTCTCCAGACACCTGTAACACTGGCATCTCCGCACGGTCCAATCCATCCTTTTTCATTCTTCTCCATTAATCTCCCAGCCTAGTGATTCACTTTTCATTTGTTCCTCATCTTGCAGGCTGCTGAATGCCAAGCCGACGTGGCGTTCTCTGCCGAGGCTCATGCCAGATGACTGCTCAGCTCACCGCAGATTTGTTGGGTTTTTTTTTCACAGACAGGAAGCCGGGGGACAGATTAGGCTAACTGCAATTACAGGAGAACAGTGAAGGGGAGGATTCTCTTCATTTGTTGTGGACCTCGGATAACCCTGACTAGTATCTGTGCACCTGGTCTGTCCCTCTTGGGCTTCCGTATTTCACTCAATTAGTGAAGATCCTCTCATGCACCTGTGCCTCCTATTCACCAGTCTGTGCATGCCCTTTCCCTCACTGAAGATGGCAAACATCCAACAGCATAGCAAAGACAATCCGTTTATCATTGTCTTTCTTTTTATCTCCCTCCCTGCCTCTCTCTCTCTTCCTCTCAGATATTTAGACTGCAAACAGTTACAGTTATCAAAAATAGATTCTTTGAATGATTTTTGGAACACCTGGGAAAACACAGGATCTCAGCGTGCCACTTTCTGTGAATCCAATGACAGGTGACTGTGTTGAAAGCCGTGAAAAAGATAAGAGGTAAACCTGCTTCAGCTGTTTGTGCCAATCTTCTTTTTAAAAAAGTGGCATTTTAACGTCTCCATCCTAAAAATAATCCCTGTTGACCCTCGCAATCACTGTATGAAAAGCAGCCTCTTTGCATTCCATCACTGCCTGCTGAGAACTGACAAAACAGCCGGTCTCCGCTGTGATTCACTTATTATAACACCACCACCATGGCCTATCACGTTTAGTTGGCCTTGAGGAACTGACTCCGACTGACTCTTTATCATGAAACACAAGTCCCTGTGAAATTGAAGAAAACACAAACTACAGATAACACCAGCAGAGCGCATAAATGCACTGCACACCCTGCAGCTGAAAGCCAGAGGGGATTTATGGACAAGGGAGATGACTTGCAGTGACGCTATAGGGTGTTAAAGTCCTTTTTTGTTCCCCTATGAAAAAGAAAATACACCCCCACACACACACTCCCCATTTGTTTTGTGCTGAGTTTGTGTTTGTGCAGTGTTTTGTTGGAGGCTTGATATCAGAAGCAGGTATAATAAAGTAAGAGAAAAGCCGAGTTAGCCAGGCCTGTGGAGCTGCAGATAGACTCCACTCTTGCTCGTTGAAGTACATCTCTACGTAGTAGATATACAATATTCACTGGTTAGCTTTTGTATGTTCCAAATGGGTATATGTATCAAGATATATCATTTCACTGACATAATTGTTCTTATCATATTTAGTTACCCTGCACACTCTGCATCGATCTCCCGCTGCATATTGTGTAAAATAAAGGCTTAACACTATCCATATTTTCTTTGTATAATGCATGAATTACTCTTCAGCTCTGCAGTACATCACCTGGCTTCTCACCAATATTCAAAAGACAGGTAATTTTCAAAATCTGAATGAAGACAGTTCCTCAAGCGTTTATCATTTACCCATGGGCTATAATAATGAGCAACAAAACACCACAGTAAAAAGTGTTGTACAGCTCCATAAAACCGCAGGTGACAGTTAACTACTGAGCCAGAGAGAAAAGACAGGATAAACAATACACACACACACACACAATCAACTAAAAAAACTATAAAATATGGAGCATAAAAGTATGTAAAACTTCAAGCAATAAAACAAGTTAATAAAATGAAAAAGGAGAGTAAGAAGGAAGGTCATAAAAAGAATTTTGCATAAATATAGTTTTTGCGGCGAGATTTAAAAGAAAAGGCCAATTTACCACATTCAAGAGGCTCAGGCAGGCATAGCTGAGGATCCCAGAGCACAGAGGTCCCTTAGTACTGAGCTGAGAGTTAGGAACTGCAGATAATGATCATGCAGACTGTGTAGTCTGAGGTCAAAGTCACTGGTTTCGTTTGGTTTTAGAACAATGTTCTACCCAGCAGTATGTTGTTCTGAAACATAACACCAGAATATTGTGGTTGTAAATAATATGACCAAGAGAAGTTTGTAAAAGGAGAAGAAAATTGAGCTCAGTGAACCCAAGACACACCAGCAACTACAACAGAGGGCAAATGTTAAAAGTGAAGAGTGCAAAGTCCTGGTCTATTTTTTCATGTCAAGGGTCAAGGTCAAATGTAGGACATTTAACAGTTACTGGAATTAACAGTGAGCAGAAGATTTTTTGTGAATTTCCATCATTTTTCTAAAAACTCTCATTTAGAAATCAGTTTAAATGTGTTAATGCGTTTCATTATACTGCAGACTGGGAGGCATGGGTTTAACATTTAATTTGTCTAATTGTCACTAATTAATTATCATTACAATGGAAGTGCTTGGTAATCAGTAATTATCGAGCAATCACATTCGTGACGTGATGTGCATTCACATTTGAAAGATTTAACCGTCACAAAATCCATTTCGAAATCTGTGCAAACCCGTTGAGCACAGCTCCTCTGAATGATGTAGAAAAATATAAACAATGGCACCGGAAACTGCTAGAACTTAACAAGAAGTTAGGATCACCAGCAGGTCGAGGCTTCGGGGAGGCTGTTCGCTGTTAGCAAATTCTGCCTGGCCTGTTATTATAGAGTCCTGGCTGTTCTCATCAGCATTCACTCTGGGGAGCACCTGCTGCTGAGGTGGATGCTCCACAAGTTATTGGATTGCTAATCTCTTCCTGGGAGGCCTTTTCAGCCAGGCGGACAGATGAGGGTGGAAAAGGCAATAAGCCATCTACGGGGAGCAGCTGATGATAAACTTGAGTGAGAAGGCAGCAACGGAAGGAGGGTGAGGAGGGGGTGTGGGGGTGAGAAACGTATGTCCATATACACGGCTGAGCTGGGGAGGGATGGCTGTCTGGCATGCTAGGACATGCCTGCGTCCTGATTTCCTTCTCCACAGCCCCAGAGTTATTGCTTTTATTTGAAGACTGCTCCAGCTTTCTCCCTCAATAGATCATAGCACTCGATAAAGTGACGGGGGGGAGGGGTTCGGGGTGATTTGGAGGGAGGGAGGAGGTGGGGGGTTGGGGGGGTTCTGGATCAGCCATCCACACTGTATAGCCTGAGCTGATCTCCAGAACCATTGATTGCTCTCTTAATGGTGATGAATGCACAGGAAATGGCAGGCCTACTGCCACAGATCCAGTGATGGAAGGGAGCAA